>CAJUYH010011379.1:0-11108 GCA_910591685.1 Galerucella tenella
TTCTTTATTTGGGGTGCCCATAATGCAAAACATTTTTTTTTGACAATTGACCATCCAAAATCTCTTCAAGTACCTATGACCCCGAATTGATAGTGGAAACCGCATATGGTGTTTTTTAGCTGGAATTTCTATTTGGAAATTATCATTTTGTGCTTTTTAATATTCATTTTTATCCCACCCAGCACCCCTATTCACTACCTATCTGCCTTTTCAACAAATTTTAATTCATAAACATTAAAAATTTTCATAGATTGTCACAAAAATGTTTATGGAAATCGAGAAGTACCTGTTTTGCACAATGACCAAAATATTTATTCAAGTAGGTGTACGCAAATGGCACCTTGCCGAAATTTATTTTGCTACCCGGTATCAAACCGCCGACCCCTGTTCGCAGAAAGCACTAAATAATTCTTGTATACTTTGTCTCAAAGTATATCGTCTTCACTTTTGCCCGCAACATCTAAATACGACCATTTACGATCTTCTTAAAAGAATTTCACCTGAAATGAAACCCAACAACAGTCGAGTGACAAGGCAAGGGCGGGCCTAGTTGTAGTTTATTTAACTTAGTAGTATTTAATAATCTCTCATAAAAACAAAGGATGTGTGATAAAAATACAAAAAGATAGATATTTGTGAATTTGATCCTATGTAAAATAAGTTTAAATAGTTCGCCACAGGCGATCTCTTCGCAGCAGCTATTGGCCAATATTTATTGCAATTGGCTCATTAATTTTATAATTGTCAGCAAAAGCGAAAACGATATACTTTGAAACAAACTGTACGAAAATGGCACGTACGTTAATAGCACGACACCTACAGAAGACCCACAGCTGTCTAACAACAATGGAAGGAGTCTAATGTAACTCCCGTATTTAAATCCGGTGACCCAACAAACTTGAATATATCACTGTATCAGTAATCAATTCCGGAAAAATATTTGAAGAAGCATTAAGAGTTAGACTAATGTTTTTTCTCAATAACACAGCATAATAACAGATGAAGAGTACCATTCATTAAAATGTACAGCAGTCTTTTTAGATTTAACCAAAGCTTTCGACACTGTTGAGCATGAAAAATTAGTAAACAAATTATGTAATAATGGAATTCAAGATATAGCTCTAAGCCTGTTGAAAAATTATCTAGCAAACAGAATGTAAAGAGTAAAAATCAAACATAATCCATAAAGTAAAAATAGAAAATATATCCAGTACTGAGCACAAAATAAAACGGCATACCGCAAGGAACAGTGTTAGGTCCCATTTAATTTTTAATATACATGAACAGCATCTAAATAATTGAAAATTTTAAAGGACGTTTGATTTGCTATGCTGATATTGCCATCCTAATGTTCTCTGAAAAATCATGGTATTTAGGAAAGGGAGTGTTGAAGTAGGTTTAAATAGAATCCAATATTGTAATACTTTGGAAATATATGCAGTTTAAAATTATTTTCTGCTCACGTCTAAAACTAATTTTATTTTAACTCTTAGTTTTAAATATGTTGTAGATCGCTTTATATCTATTTATATATTTTATCGGACATTTGAATTGGTCAATTACATGGATTTTAATACCAGTAGCTGTAACCACTTTATCTGAAGATTATACAAACTACAAAAAGAAAAAAAGAACATTTGCAAAAAAAACAGCAAGTGAAAATGAAAAAGATGTTATATTGGAAAATCTTGGAGATCTGCCTTCGTGGGTAAGTAAATAACTCTCCATCAAAAAAGATTATACAAATTTGGGCACTTTTTACTGGTCATAGGAAACAGTATTTCCACCTCTACATTTTTGAGGATACTTACTTAGTGGTGTGTTGGTTGTCTTTGGTTGGATCTTGGATCCAGTACATTCGTCAGAAGCAAACAAGATACCTGGGTGGGCGAGTGGGCGTGTTTATGTTTCACAAGTGATCTCAGATCAAGGCCACTATGTGAAACACACACACGTAACAATCGATATTTTGAATCGAAAACCAATTATCGATACCAACTATCTAAGTCTTATATTTAGTAATAAACAATAATGTTGTGTGATTTGTCAAATTTTATATTATGGGGTTATACGGAGCTAGAATTTACATATATTTAAGTATAATCTCTGGATATTTGAATCCAATAAGATAAATATTTCCGGAGATATACCCACGGCGTGTCCACGGATGGGGTATCCTATAGGTGAAAAATGTTTAAATATTAGTTTTAGTGAAAACTGTTATTCTTGATAAAAAGTTTTGCTTGCTCTGACTCCCCATAAAATGAAATAAAATTCGAGTTTTTCAAAACCCGTCTCATTTTAAAGCCAGTTTTATGAAAACCGTAGGTACAGTTGGCAGAAGCAAACGTGAGCCCTGGTGGGCGTGTTCATGTCGCTGTAGTTGTATTTTTGTAGTAACAATTCGATATTTTGAATCGATAACCAAATATCGATACCATAAATGTCAACTGTTAAGAGATATGTACTTAAACAAAGTCAAACTTGCTAAAAATGTAACTCTAAATATTAATACAAAAATTTATATTGGACCAAAACTAAAACTACCGTTCGCCCTAAATGTCTATATTTTCAAATTACATGACTGTATTAAGGTCATGGAAAAGAAGAGTCAAATTTCTATGGAAAGCAACAAAATATGAACTGGTTATAGTCCAGTGTTGCCGATGCAAAAATGAAAATTACCCAAACTCACTATTGAAATTATCAAAATTTGTCAAAATTACCAAAAGGGTACATTGGTTATCTAAATAAAGTCTCCGACCTCAGTCAATATGGAAAATCCCCTAAAACAATAGCCATTTTATTTATCCCTTCTGCAAAATATTCAAAAAACTATTGGATCCAAATTAGTGAAATTGTCTAGAAATCGGATAATCATCCTCGCATTGACAACACTGATACAGAATGAATAAAATGATGCGTGTTGATGAAATCACTCGATCATATTATTTCGATTATATTCAAAAATTACTAATGGACAATCGTTAACATTGGCTCTTGATTGGCTGTTTGCGATGACCTTATTTTAGTTCGCATATTTTCCGGGGCTCATGTTTGGTTCTGACAACTGTATGAATTTTTGCACTAAGTTCGAAAATATTAATCTAGTGAGTGACGTTTACGATGTACTTATACCTCATTTAAAAACCAGGAGTGATTTGAATTTAAGTTGGCAATTCTGTAGACCTTTGATTGGTCAGATTCCTCCCAGTTTCACACAACACTTTTTAATATTGACATCAGCTGATAGTTTTCATTTTTGATAGTTCTTACAGATAGATATACTTAATTTGTCATCGCATCCGCTCTTGTTATTTTATTATTTTCACTTAGTTTCGTTAAAACTGTTCCTTTTAAAACTTCAGTAAGCATTTGTGTTAAATATCTGCAATTATGAATTCTTCTACTTCGAGTACCAGCTCCTCGCTTAGTCCGGAAAAACAATATGAATGGTGAACTTATAGGTCATTTAGGACCGTCAAAAATCAAATACATTCATATTATATCTACAATTTCTAAAGCAATTGGCAAGATTATTACTTTTATATTAACATGGTATTGAATGCTCATCATTTTCCTCATAGGAGTAGTAGAGTCAACGGTTAATTAACTATTAAAGGAATTCCGAGGTAGAGGAACAAAATACAATGCAGCAAATATTAGTGGAATACCAAGACTTTCGAAAAATTGTGATAAGTGAAATAAAAATGCTGTTCAAAGAACAAAAATGAGTTATCTATATTGGATAAAATTTTGCAAGCTTTTAAACAAATTAAATTCAACTGTGTAATCCTTTGAATAAATGTACTATTTGTTTATTATATGCATTGTATTTTTACATATTTGGAAATATATCGTCAAAAGTCTATGGAGGTTATAAGCTATTGAAGGTTTAAAAATTTTATTTCATTCAGTTATTTGCTAATTAAAAACAGCTATATTGTAAGTTCTAATCTATACAGAATACCCGTCTGTTTAACATCTAAATAATCTAATAGACAGATGAGAAATCAACTTACGACTATGCGTGGCTGATTTCTTCATCAGTCAATGCACATTTAATAGATTTGGAACACGACTGTTGACTACTTTTTCGGAACACACCCTTTAGTAACTAATCTGGTAACTTTTAGTGGTGTGAGTAAGGCTTTTCAAATTACTCCTCCTGGGTGTCGATTCTCGGGCCATGGAACAGCGCTCCCCGAGAGAAGAGGTCTTTTATCCTTGTCACTGAAATGACAGAGTGACCAAGCGAAATAATGTCAAAACATTTGTTCTCTTGGGGAGCGCTGTTCCCTGGACCGAGAATCAACACCCTGGTTATTAAATGGACTTTAGTAGTAACTGTTAACTTTTATAAATAATTTTCAAATTGTCATTCTTCCATATTATTTGATAAAAATGTTAGTATTCAACAAAGAGTATTATGTTATTGAGTGTTATGGTATTGGGGTAGTTTACGTACCAGTATACAATTGCAAAATTCCACGGAAAATATCCGGTGTGGATTGAAAAAGATTATAAGGAAGTCAAAATACAAAAATTGTTTTTAAAATAGACGCCATTTGGTTAAAAGGCGAATTTTTGTCATTCCTTTTTTCAATGTCTGCATTAATCTGTCCTTTTCAAGAATCCACCAACTTTTCTGATTCCAGATAATCCAAAGCGCCGAAATAGAGCCTTTTTTGAGGTCATTCGGGACATCATCTACAGGAACGGCGCAAATTAATATTTTCATATGATCGACGCGATATTCTATCCTAAAAAGTAGGCTCCATTTGAATTACTGCGTATAACCCCTTTGTTGCGGCTGTTTTGGCTACAACAGTAGTTTTAGGAAATTATCTGCCTGCGTAGTGGGCTGAATTTCCATAGAACAGGGCTAGGCATTAAACTAGCACACTGTAGTTCGTCAACAATTCAAGTACATTTTATTAACTTTAACGAGAATCCAAACTGCATATATTTAACCAGGGAATTGACAAGCTGTTCAGTAGGTGAGAATCGAATTATGTATTGATTATTCGGAACTTTCTTACTTTTCTTTACGACGTTTTCAAGCACTTTCACTACGAAACTTGATTTGATTTGTGCCATTGAGACACCTGGGCAATCTCGATCTAAGAAACTGACCTGACCTGAGATGGTATAATGACATGCAATAAAGCCGTGACAAGGTCGAATTTATTTTGTTGGTGAATTACCTGAAAATTCTATGAGATTTTTGGGTCATTCTTATTATAAATACTTTATTTTATTTCTTTTCCACCAGGTATAGATAGACCAGGGCCGAGGCCTTCAAAAAAATGAGAAGTGAAAAAAAATAATGGTAGGATGAAACCCATTAGAAAAGAAGGGGAATATGAGTTTTTTTCATTTTCTTGCTTTTTCTAAGAACATTTACTATGGAAACGTATATTTTTTCCACACTATTAGAAACTAGAGATCTCAACGAACAAAAAGCCCACCGACTTTTTGAGAAAGGCTGATATTTGACGCGAGAATTTTCGATTGAAAATTGGGATGATTTTTTGATATTGAGTCAAAATGAGGTGAAAAATTATTATTTCAAATCAAATAAGTTACAGTGTATTTGGGACATAATAAGATAAGTTTTCACCCAATCTTTTCTCTTCTTTTTGGGAATCAAACCACAATAATGTTTTTTATTTTTTTATTTCAACGTGTCAAATAGGGACCAAAAATTATTTTATTATTAGTTAATCTTGACAAAGGTAGCTGGAACGATACCGAAACGTCTTTATAAAAATTAAAAAACATTATTGTGGTTTGATTACCAAAAAATAAGAGAAAAAATAATAAATAATGCCACAAGGAACTTACAGAAGATATTTTCACCCAATATCGTGAAAAAAATAAAAAACCTAAAACTTGGTTTCTTGAATTTTTCACATAAATTTTGAGGTTATGTGGAAAAATTGTGAGTACAAAAGCTGTAGATCTTTTTATTATTCACAACTTTGTCATATAACTTTTTTCCATAGGACTTGTAGTTCCGCTGGAAATCGAGATAAACTATTTTTTTTATCGGATAAATTTCAATTTAACTCAAAGTTTTGCCACTGAGTTAAAGTGAAATTTATCCGATAAAAGAAAAGCTCGAGTGTTTTTTGGCAAGATAAATTAACGACAAAATATATGGATGAACAATGAGATGAAATTATAAGTAACCAAACTTGCGACTCATTGTCATTGTGTAAAAGTGACGTCCGCTTACTAGATATTGAGGAAGAGGAGTTTTTATCGCGAAAAAAAAGGATGACATTTTAACATTGGAGTTAATTTATCAGTAGTAATAACCCAAGCTTGTTGCTTGGAAACAAACTGACGCCGTAGGCGGAGGACGGAGGTCTGATGCCTACAAGAAACAAGCTTGAGAAAGTTGTCATAACATTTTTGAGCATTTATCAATGCCCGAGGGTTATTCGGATAGAACATTTTTTGCTAATCATAGAAAAAATACAGAGCTAAAACAATTTATTTAAAGGTGCAATTAACAAAAGAACAATTAGAAAGGTGGAGCGATTTTATCTAATGTCAGTTTTTCGAGCAAATTTAGTGATTGGCAGAACTTTGAGTTAAAGAGAAATTTATCCGATAAAAGAAAAGCTCGAGTGTTTTTTGGCAAGATAAATTAACGACAGAATATATTTATGGATGAACAACAAAAATAATTATCTTTATTAACTTGCGACTCATTGTCATTGTGTAAAAGTGACGTCCGCTAACTAGATATTGAGGAAGAGGAGTTTTTATCGCGATAAAAAAGGATGCACCTTTTTTATCGATGTCAAAGTGACAATAACATTTCCAGGTATATGACATTTTAACATTGGAGTTAATTTATCAAAGGTAAGACCTCGAGTGCTTCAAACGCTTCAAATTTTATCGATAATTTTTTCTTTTCCACGAAAACTTGTTTATTTGGTTAAAATATGAAAACAAACCGATTGATAAAATCACGAGTCCGTTAGGACGAGGGATTTTATCTAAATTCGGTTTGTTTGAATGTTTTTGCCTCAAATAAACAAGTTAGAGTGATGAAAATAAAATGTGATAAAATTTGAAGAGTGAGTTGTATTTGGGAAGATTATTTTTTTCATCAATTATGGAGTGGAGTTTTGTATTAAATGTTCAATATTCTCTTGGGTGATGGCACTGAATCGGTTTGTGCTCATTTTTCAATATACTTCGAAGCACTTTTAGTTGTCAATAATGACAAATTCAGAGTAAAATGTTGACGTTTCAATGTAAACTAGTATATTAAGTATCAAGGTTTGCTTACCGGTCGACAGCAATGTTTGCAATTGTTTGTTTCCAGCAATTTTGCTGGAGGCCGGTATTACCCTTAACGTTCGAAATGCTTATACCTTTTTTTGCGCGATCGGATTGAAATAAGCTTCGAATAAAATAATTAAAATAATTCTCGGGATGAACTAAATGTCAAAAGTGACATCTATACTTCTCGATCAGTTTAAAATATAATGAGCATTTTGGTGAAATTGTTTTTATGCTATTTTATTACTTTTTTGCGCGATCGATCTTTTTTGTTTATTTACAGCATCGGTTGTCAGGACGGTAGGTTGTGTTTACTGGTTTCTAAGTCTAACACGTCGGTAAGTGATTCACTTATCGATCAGACATCGGTAAGTAAATTACTTACCGACCTACCCTAAATAATATATTACTTCATTCATTACACAATAGGAACAAAAAAAATAAGAAGATCTATATTTTTTTAATGAACAGAACCGAACAGAACAATATAAAAAGTAATAAAAAGCATGAAAACAATTTCACCAAAATGCGAATTATATTTTAAACTGATCGAGAAGTATGAATGTCACTTTTGACATTTCGTTCATTTCGAAGAAATTTAAATTATTTTATTCGAAATTTATTTCAATAGACAGGTACGATCGCGCCAAAAATGGTATAAGCATCTCTAACGTTAAGGTTAATACCGGTCTCCAGCGAAATTGGAGGCTTCGCTACGCTCAGCCTCCAAACATTGCTGTCGACCGGTAAACAACCCTTACCGTCCTTAATACTTATACTATTTATATTGTTCGGTTCGATTCTGTTCATTAAAAAAATATAATGCTTCTAATTTTTGTTTGTTCCTTTTGTTTTTGTGTAATGAATGAAGTAATATATTATTTAGCACCACTTAAATATATGTAGGGCTAAGACGGCGGTAAGTAAATCACTTACCGACGTGTTAGACTTAGAAACCAGTAAACACAACCTACCGTCCTGACAACCGATGCTGTAAATGTGTAAATAAACAAAAAAGATCGATCGCGCAAAATAGTATATTATGCAATGAGCACAAAATGATGCCCATTTTGCACGAGGATGAAATTTGCAGCACGAGCCGAAGGCCTTATATTATGTTTCACTTTTATAATTTACGATCAAGCAATAAATTTACAAAATATGATGATTTTATTTATTTGGGAACATCAATAACTGTACCTACACCAAATGATTATTTTTAAAATAATCAGTTTGTAGTGCAAAATATTTTCAAAATAACGCAGAAGACATTTTAATTCTTAATAATTTGATTTTCAAAAATTCCTACAGCTATACTATAGATACCTAAAACAAGAACATTTGACAGCTATCTTATAGTAGCTCAGTGCTGTTTGCACCGGTTGCAGTTATCTTTTGGATTTAGTAACTCATGATTAACTTTAACCATTGATTAAAAGTGAAGTGTTTTGCACCATTTGTGGTACTGGTTAGTAAATTATTTGTTAGGTGCAAGTTGGTATCTTGACATTTAGGAATAATTTGATAAACAGCAATTTTGTTGGTACTAGTGGTGTCAAATATGACAACTATTAGATATTTATATTTGTAAAATTACCCAAACAAAAGGTAGGAATTTTCAAAATGAGCGGAAAGAGAAAAAGATCAACAAATTTCTTTCAAAATAAGAAAATAATGTGCTTGAATTTAATAAGAAAGTACCTACCTACAAACACATACTAGAATGCAAGGAAACAGGTGCGTTAAGCTGGAAGGATAAGGGACAGGCCTACAAAGATTGAGGGGGAGTTTAATGCTCAATCAGATAGCTACAGATCTATAGATGTTTTAAAACGATTTTACACAAATAAAAAGAAAGAAATCTTTTTCTAAAAGTTGTTGCTTAAAAGTAATTTTCCCTCTGATATCTTCCAAGATTTCCAGGTCATCTTCATCTTCTTAAAAATTTATTAAATCCATATTTTATTGAAATAGGAATTTATCTCGCAAATTCGCCAAGTACTTCAGTTGATTGTCATATTGACATAACTTTAATTAATAATTATATATCTTAAACCCTACCTTATCTGTGGATTAGATTTAACTATTAATTATAGCGTTAACTCAAGAATAAATGTCATGGTGCGAGGAACATTTTAATTTAACTAGTAATTAAAACTTAACCACAACTTAACTAAGACCAGTGCAAAAGGCTGTCAGTGGTTAACGCGTCATAACAATTCGGAGAATGCTGGAGTAGATCGCGGTTCGATTCCCGGCATTAGTTGTTTTTTTATCACAAAATTAAGCGAATTTTGATAATTTTGTTTAGTAATTTTGATTTTGTGTTTTGTGCTATATTTGTAGGTAAATTTAAATAAGAAAACCACGTTAATCGAATTCATGCGAACTGTGCGATATGATATGACACTAGGGTGATATCATAGCGATCGGTTCGCGTCACTATGATGATATGAGGAACATTCCGCCAGAGTAGAGAGTGCGATAAATGTTAATTTCCTATATGGTCGTAGGGAAAAAGCTTTTTCCGGTCTCTGGCGTCCATTTTCCGGTTTAGATCGGCAAATCGTTATTTTCTGGACGAAAAATTGTATATTTTCTGGTCGGTCTAAAAAAAAGCTTTTTTGCGCGATCGATCTTTTTTGTTTATTTACAGCATCGGTTGTCAGGACGGTAGGTTGTGTTTACTGGTTTCTAAGTGATTTACTTACCGTTCAGACGTCGGTAATTGAATTACTTACCGACTCCTTAGCCCTACATACATTTAAGTGGTCCTAAATAATATATTACCTCATTCATTACACAAAAGGAACAAAAGTAAATAAGAAGATTAATATTTTTCTAATGAACAGAATCGAACAGAACAATATAAAAAGTATTGAATTTCACATTCATTAACAATTTCACCAAAATGCAAATTATCTTTTGAACTGATCGAGAAGTATATATGTCACTTTTGACATTTCGTTCATTTCGAAGAAACTTAAATTATTTCATTTGGAATTTATTTTAATACAATCGCACAAAAATGATATAAGCATCTCGAACGTTAAGGGTAATACCGGTCTCCAGCAAAATCGAAGCATGGCTATCGACCGGTAAACAACCCTTACCGTTCTTAATACCAACGAACATTAACATTAACATGTTAATGTTCGTTGTTAATACTTAATATACTATTGCCGGTCCCGGTCTACCTTGATTTCGTACTATGGTAACAATGTTTCGATATATTGTCGAGTGATGACTGCAGTTCGTTGATTTTTAATTTGTCGTTTATGTCAAACTTATTATTTTATCTGGTTTTAGTTTTGTTAATCACTTTGTTATGAAAAGTAAAATAAAAAATTGAATGTATATATCGAAGTGTCCGTCTTAAAACAAAAATTGTACGTCACGCACCCGAAAATAAGTGATCTTCTCCACCAAGCTGGAATCTGCTTGTCTCGACCTGAAAAACACTACTTTACGGTCTTGTAACATTCAAAATTGTAATGCATTATAATAGTATAAAATTATCATCTTGACATCTAAGATTCATACTGACTATAGTAAAATCTCAATCGGTACGTGGTAGTAAAACTGTCGGAACAGGTCAACAACAGGTCAACAGGTCACCAATATGCTTGGTTATGTATAAATATAACATATGGAAGATACATTGAAAGTTATACAAGTACTTACTTCAGAACTAAATCTACAATATTTTTGGATACCCACAGCTAATGTACCAATTCTTCATTAGAGACTTTTAGCTTTTCTTAAATTTCTCACGTATCCGTATACGTAACGAACTGCGCATGTGT
>CAJUYH010011380.1:0-11107 GCA_910591685.1 Galerucella tenella
GACAGCATTGTACTTTTTGCTGTAGTAGATGCAGATTGTCGATTTCTTATTGTAGATATAGGAAGAAATGGTCGCATTAGTGATAAGGGCATATTTCAAAGGAGTGCTTTGTCAGCAGCATTAACCAATGAGAGTTGTATTTTACATAATTATCTTTTAAAAACTTCTTCAATGTATAGTGAAGACCATGAAGATCAATATTTGTCATGTAAAATGCAAGGAGTGTGTAGACAAGGTGGAAATCGTTGCACTACAACAGCGAAAGATATACAAATCGAGTTTCAAATTTATTTTAATAGTACCGGTGCAGTTAGCTGGCAGCGAACAGCTGTGAATAACTTTAGGATGTAATTTTTTTTTTTTCAATAAATGAAAAACAAAATGTTGGATGGACTTTTTTTATTTATAGTTTTGTCATAATATCTACATATAAGTAAAATCTACATATTTTTAACGTATAACAAATTATATTAAACAATAATTAACAAAAAACAAAAAATAACTAATTTAGCTGAATATTCCAGTGAACAACGAATTAATGCGTTTGCATTTCACTGGCAATAAACTCACCAAATGTTGTCCAGTGGTCATCTGTAGCTGATTTAGTAAAATTGGTTATGGCAGCTGAAATTTCTGCAAGAGGTTTTGCAGACGCTTCATTTTTTTAAAAATGTTTTTGCTCCAGAATAGACAGCTCCCCTTCACCCTCATGCCAGATGAAACAATATCCATCTTTTGTCTATAAAGTAAAAATGGTGATACTGTGCACTATCAGCTTAGTTCGGTAATTCGGAGCTGACACATTTGATTTTGGAAACAAAAGTACGGATTGAAGATCTATTGTGAACACTATATTGTTCGAAATTTTGTCTTGTATCTTTTCATCACGTGCCTCATCTTCCTCTGCAATATGGTCTGTATATAAATTATATTCTATATTTTTGGTTCTGTATTCCACACAAAAATCACACTCATCTTTTTTGGGTAAGAAGAGTGCTAGGTTTAAACCTTCAAACATGTTTGAAAAGGTAGCAGTGCTTGGTGCTTCACTTTCATGGTTTTTACACCAATCTTCTTTGTAAAGTGAAAAAAGCACAGATTTGATTCAAATGGCAATTCCAGATACATTTTTTCATTGATTTTCTGCAATAATGAGATTAAAGCTTTTGGGCAAACTATCAAAGAAACTTTCCAACTCTTCTTTTTTACTCTCCTGGAACATCTTCCCGCCATACTATTTTCTTCTTCTACAATATCGCCACAATAGGCTTGTACTTGTACTTGTAAAAACACAAAAAATGTAAAATAGCGAGAATATAAAACAATAATAAATTAAAAAACAAAAAAAACAACTACATATTATTGTGTAAAAAAAGAAGACTATACAATTTATCGTCAAGATAGAGAAAATCGTGTCGGTGGAGGTGTATGCATTTATTTATCCGACGATATTACCGCAAATTTTTCTACTAAAATTAAACTATTAGACATACCTGGGATAGATAGTATACACGTAAATATTACTAAAAATTTATTTTCTCTTAACCTGGTATGTATATATCGCCCCCCTGATACACAGCTTGCGATGGACAACATATTGTTTGAAAAACTCGAAGAGTTATCACTTCTTGATAATCTCATTATTGCTGGAGATTTTAACTTCCCAGAAATATCCTGGCCGATAACCTCATTGTCAGATGCTGTAAATTCACACAACGTATTTAAAAACTTTGTTGCAAATTCGAACCTCATTCAACTTATTACAGAGCCCACAAGATTTAGAATTAATAATCAACCTTCCATTCTAGATCTCATACTCACCAATGATGAACAGCTAATCTCATCTCTCGAAATAGACTCTCCCGTTGGAAAATCAGACCATGCAGTCATAACTGCCCACGTTCAGTTTATCCAGACATTACCGGGCAAAAATAAAATCACAACTTATGCTACTACTAATTTCTCTGAAGTTATTCACAGCTGTCTCGACTTGAATGGGGCTCCATTTTCACAAATGTATCCGATCCCTTGTTAATGTGGGACGCATTTCATGATACTACTATCAGAATAATCTCTGCACACACTACTGTCCGTGAGATTTATAAAAACCATCTCAAACCCTGGATAAACCACGCAGCACTACAACGTATCAAACACAAACGGCGCCTCAGGCGTAAATATCAGCGCACACAGCTTCTGAGTGACTTCCTGAACCATCGCAGATTTTCTAATATCCTTCAACTATCTCTCAAAACTTTAAGACAAAATTTTGAAGAAAACATCATTTCTAGCGGTAACAGTAAAAAGGTTTTCAAATATATACGATCGTCCCTATCATCAAAAGTTTCCATTCCCCTACTTCAAAAACCCGACTACACTGTATGCTCTTCTAATAAAGAGTCTTCTGAGACGCTCTCTCTAGCTTTCTCACGAGTTTTCACTCAAGAACCCAATAATGACAACCTCCCATTAATTAACTGTCCTCGCCTCAAGGCATCTTTGGAACATGTAGTATTTACACCAGACCGTATAAAACAGCACTTACTGAAACTACGCACTAACGCATCACCTGGTTTAGATGGTCTAACTCCAAAACTCCTAAAAAGCTGCGCAAACTCGCTTGCAACTCCCCTGTCGTTAATTATGCAGGCTTCCTTTACTTAAAGTTCCATACCCCCCAGCTGGAAATTAGCATCTATCACCCCCATATTCAAAAAAGGTAACAAACTTGATTCCAATAACTACCGCCCGATTAGTCTGCTGTCAGTGGTCAGTAAAGTCATGGAAGCCATTATTTCGGAGGAGACGACCAAATTTCTTCTCCTGGAAAATGTGATTCCAACGCAACAACACGGATTTGTCGCCGGCCGTTCCACCCTAACCAACCTGCTTCACTGTGTTAATGACTGGACGTCATCTCTTAACGATCGGCAGCCAGTAGATATTGTCTATCTGGACTTTTCCAAGGCCTTTGATCGCGTTCCCAGGCGCAGACTTCTACACAAGCTGGAACACTTCGGCATTCGCGGCTCTTTACTTAGCTTTACATATTCTAACGGATAGATATTTTAAAGTAAGAGTTGGCGAAGACTTCTCAAGGGATAGATTGGTGGAAAGTGGAGTGCCACAGGGTTCTGTTCTTGGTCCTCTGCTTTTCACGGTATACACCAGCGATCTTCCTTATCACCTAACTAATAAAATATCTTTGTACGCTGATGACACAAAGATATATACGAATCCAATCACCAACCAACAAAGCCCCCAGCTGGACTTAAACTCCATCTCCAGATGGTGTTCTCAGTGGCTACTTCCACTGAACACGGAAAAATGTGTAGTGCTCCGAATTGGTAAAAACAACCCACTACTACCGTACTTCGTAGATAGTCGACCATTAAATTCTGTGTTTTCCTATAACGACCTCGGAATTATCGTAAATAGCAACATAACTTGGTCTGATCATATAACTTCAGTTTGTAAGCGCGCGAACACCAGACTTTATCTCATTCGTAAGTGCTTTTCGAGTGTTTCGTTCCAGTCGTTTTGCAAACTGTATACTATCTATGTCCGACCAATTCCGAGTACGCCGGTCCAACGTGGTATCCAGACCTAGTTCGCGATAGAAATCTTTTGGAAAATGTTCAAAGAAGAGCCACTCGACTGTCCCTGGGACAGCGAAGACCTTCCTACGAGGAAAGACTCTCCATGGCCAACCTAACTTCCTTTGAACTTCGCAGACACCGCGGAGACCTCATTACCACTTTTAAAATATTAAAATTTAATTTTGGTAATCTTGAAATGATGTTCACCTTAAATCCATATGACCGCCTTAGAGGACACCTTTTTAAACTCAAAACAGAAAACTTTACCGTCAGATCAAGACAGAACTTCTTACCAAACAGGGTATTCGACAGCTGGAATAATCTTGATGTATCCACAGTTTCTGCACCATCGACTAACTCGTTCAAAAACAGACTTGATCGTGCGCTGCTAGAGCACTTATAGTTTATTTGGTAATTGTGTATATTGTACTTATTTTTCTGTTCTTTACCTACTAGTACCTAAGTTTCTTGTGTAATTATCTGTTTTTGGGCATAATAGGGATTTGTCCCTCTGCCCTTGTCTAAATATAATAATAATAATAATAATACTTTCTCCGATTTTAAGAAAGTTCTCTTTTCACTAAGGATCTGTCCAGCCTGAGAAAATACTCTTTTGCATGGCACAGAGGTCGCAGTTATACAACGTCTTTTAAACATAGGCATACAAAAATGGATAAAAAAGGCGTCTTTCATGCCACCACTGCGGAGGATCAATTGACCTAGGAGCAATATCCTCATTCAGATATTTATCTAGCTCAATGATTTCTGCTGCTGTAACGTCCCATACAATATTTTTTTTCCTTCTAGCATCGTTGGTTGGCACCTGTTCTTCGCCTTGATTGGTGTATAATTCTGTTGATTTCGGCACTGACGAACTGAGACGTTCTCGTAAAATATTTACTGCTCTCTCATATTTTGTTATATTTCTAAAGCCTCTTTTTTTGAATCGAGGGTCAAAAATAGTATTCTCTGTGTAGAGAGATTCACTTTCATAATCCTGAAATCGATTTAAAATATTTTCTTGAAGGGTTCTAAGCATTTTCAAGATCTCTGGAACTTGCTGCTGTCGTTCTTCGTGGCTTTTGATATGCTGGGATATATTTGCAGCCATTATTTCAACAAAAATTAAAACTTTCGACAAACTGACAGTTTTTTCACTACTAACTTCCGTAGTACTTCCATCAAATATCTCCAAGATAGTGACTGCTTCCTCAACTATAATCCAGTCAGTATCTTGGAGAATAAGTTAACTTTTAATAAGCGCGATTGCTGCAATTACAGCCCCCTTTATTCTAACGAGTCGATCCAACATAACGTATGTTGAATTCCAACGCGTTACGACGTCCTGCTTGATTTTAAGCATTTGAAGACCCATCTGCTGCTGCGTATCGCGCAATTTTTTTTGAGTTCGGGAGCTTCGTTTAAAAAATTCAACAATGTGTTTACTTTATTACAATTAAATTTAATAATTTAATTTCCCATTTCAGCAACATGTCTTATAAGAAACTACACAAGTTCTCAGCCGTATGTCTTTCATTATATTTCAAACACCCTAGAGTATACGAACAAAGTTTTGTTTCACCTTTGATGAAATGAGCTGTGACAGCTATGAATCCATCGTTGTTTCGGGATGTCCAACTGTCCGTTGTGAGGCAAACCGCTTTTGCTAATGCCAATTTTTCTTCTATTTCTTGTGAAATGCTGCTTTCCACGGAAATCAGTAAATTATTTGATAATGGTTTTCTTGCTGGTAGTTGATACCCAGGACAAAATGAGACCATTTCAATAAGTTTTCTAAACTCAGGTTCTTCAACTATTCGAAAAGCATGGTGACCCTAAGCGACCATTTTTAAAACTTGCCGATCGATTTGCTCAGTTTTATGAGCTGGAGGTGGTCTTCGAATATAGTTTGTGTTTTGTGGTGGCTGGTTGACTTGAAGTTCTTTGAACAACAGATGCTTGTGATGAAGTTGACGGCTTATTTTCCGCATGTACAGTATCAATAAGTTGTTGGATTTCATTATTTCAAAAGCACACTATTTTGTTTTTCCGTTCTATTGGAAATAGTAGAATGTTTCCCTTCCAGATGTCTAGTTAAATTTCTCACAGAACCATTCACAATACTTATAGATTGTCGGCAATAATTGCACTTCGCCGATTTTTTATCATAATTTTCTTAAAAATGTGCCCATGCTGCACTGTACTTTTTACGTGGAGGAATAGTTATATTTATTTATATTAAAACTTAACTGATAAAGGAACGGAATCAAAAATATCGATGGAATCCCACAACAGTTGACAATGACAAAAAGAACATACGACACTTGTAATGTGGAGTATGAACTTGAACAGTCGTCAGTCACAACCCTGGACTATGGAAACACAAGTGACATTTGACATTTTGCGTTTGTAGCCTCTAAAGGTAAATTAACAAAATTAAAATATATTCTTTTTTCTGTGGGCAATTGTGACCTACTTATATTTCCAGAATTGGTAATATCGAGATCTCTACCCGATTGGCAAATGCGATAATGAGCGAATTGTTGCGAAAAGCATGAAAAAATTGTTATATTGTTGAATTTTTAGCGACATTTATTGCTTCTCTTTTTTATTCTCTTCTCTTGAATATAATTTTCTAGAGTCCGACCTCTGGTTATCTTCGGTAACGGCCACTTGGTCTCTATTATTGTTGTTAGTTCTGGGAGTTGTGACCTCGCCAATTCCTTCCAGAACTTTGAATCTGCTCAGATTTATATGTGTTATCAATCTTCTGTAAGTAAGATTCGACACTTTCGAAATTAATTAATCCTCTCTGAATTTCAGGGGTAGAATGTCTAGAAATAATTCCGATGAATTTTTCAGTCGGGATATTTTCGGACAAAAAGCTTGCTTGGTTGAATAGATTTGCAAAGTATTCGGCAAGACTTCCTGTACTATAGGAACCATACCAGATTTCCAGGTAAAATTCACGTTGTTTTCCTCCATACTAGCCCATTCCGCTGCACTTCCTTGCAAACACGTCACTGCTAATCTATTTTTAGACTGGTCGGGGACACCTGCTTCGTCTTGTTGATACACCTGCTGAGTGTAATTCACAATTTGGATAGTATGTTAAAAGATTACCACCTAACTCTTAACATTCGATAATGAATAACTAGATATTTGATTTGGAACATTTTAAAAAGCCGGCACCGTTATCCCTTGTTCATCCTGTGTTTTCACCTTAATTTCTTGGATATTTACAGCAAGATCTTCAATTAACTCTCGCAAGTTGTATATATACAAAAAGCAGAATAAAATACCATCAAATTGTAACTATGAAATATGGAATACTTCCATTCTCAATTTTTCATCGGTTCGTAAAATAAATAAGTCTATTACGTGGCAAAAAAACAATACAGCTTTATAATTACTTCCCAAAATAGTCAATTATGCGTACCCTCCAGAGAAAGGATCTAACACTATAGTTTATAAGTATTTCCTTTTAAGAATACGATCGTGGAAAGGAACTTTAAATTTTGACTTATTCGAAAGATAGTGATGTGAAACGATCTCACCGATGGACTTCCTGTCCTAGTCATATCTGATCACTTCGCCAGCATGAACAGCTCCTGCTAAAGCCTGCGCTAATTTCTTCCTTAGCAGCAGCAACATTTTCATAATTTTATCTTTCACCGACCGAAATTTTGTTCTTTAATCCTGGAGCAGATGCCTGAAATGAACATTTTATATTACAATTAATAACATCCCATTCAATGTGTTGACTTATTTTAGGAAAGCAACTTACTTCAATTCCATATTATGATGTCGGAAGAATCAACTTGGGATTAATTGGGTTTTTCAAATCTTTTGATTTTATCTCCCCCCAGTCAACTTTATTTTTGAGTCCATGGACCTCTTGCTGCTGAAATGACATTTTATACAGTCGACAAATTTAGTCACTTACTTCACTATCACTGGATCCTATTTAAACAATTTTCAGTTTGCGTTCAGCTGTTAAGAGCCCAGTGTTAGTCTTAAAATCGTCATCAAATTGATTTACAAAACTAAAAACGGTTTTTCCATTAATAATAGACAGGGTAATGTCTACTAGAGGTTAAACCTATGGCAGGAAGCGCTTACTGCGCTACCTCTGCTGCAGGCAGCCAATGATGCAATTGAACCCAGGTTTTTGTTTAACAAACCCTACAAAATACAAATAAAACAGAACACAGAGCCAGATGCTGCAAATGCAATACGCATATATACAGATGTTCAAAAATGAAAGAAGGCTCAGGATGTGGAGTTTACTCGAGAGCACTAAGCCTAAAGATTTAGTGGGGAATGGGAAACAATACCAGCGTGGTTCAAACAGGACTGGCTGGTATCTCAATTGCCACAAAAGAACTAACCAGAAGAGGAATTTCTGGCAAAAACATAACAATCTGCACTGGAACTGTCAGGCATGTCTTATGCGAGTGTCCGGAGTTATCGTCAATAAGAGAGTGTGTGTTCGGTGAGTCTTGGCCTACACCTGCCGATATAAAGGAGATATCTCCTAGTGACTTGTCCACCTTCCTGAGGACAGGATGGACGATGACCTAGGAGGACAACTCCTCGGGAGGATGTACAATGGGTCACATGTGGCCTAAGTGCTGTGAGCCTACACGCACCCTCTCTACTCTACAGATACAGATACAGTCTACTAAAGGGTCATTATTTGTTACGTGTTGCCCACCACCAGTCTGCTTCAAGTACTTATTTTCAGTCGCTACCACTTTTCTCGTCTCCTTTTTTTTTGTTACCATTTTTTTTTCGAGATTTAGGTGATTCCTGAAGTTTGCGGAAGGGCGTTAAATGTTGAATTTCCTTTCAATTTTTTTCCACGCTTCTTCCACGTTACCGATTCTGTCTTTTTGTATTCCATAATTATGAAATAAATTGAACTTTGCTAATCCAATATTTTTACACTTCCCATGGCAGGAGCTATTTAGATTGATCAAATTTATAATAAAGATTGAGAAGTAAGTTCTCAGATAAAAGTGCGCAAGTAGTATTTTTACTGGTATTGCCAACCAAAATTATGACAGTCTAATAAATAAAAAATGAACCTCCCTATGCCATTCAAGTGGAGACATACGATAATTTTCGTAAGCGTGGTTTTACTAAGCAAAACATGGGACAATGCAAGATTTGGAATTATTATTAAGCTGCACTTTGTTAAGCCTTACATTTAAGCTAAACTTGTGCAGTAGGGTCATAGCAACTTCATTCCAAAATTTCCTTTGGCAACGTCCTTTTTGCATGTAATTCTCTCAAAATCGCATGTCTTTCAACCTCACACTCTCTAATGTGAATAGTAATTAGTGTGATTCATGAACTATAATAATCAAATTTTAAAATGGTCGAAATAAAAAATTGTTCACATGTTAAGATAGAGAATAAAGAGGAATCCAAAATACAGTCTAGATATTAGAGGATGCCATGCATCTTCTTGTTTTCCGAAGTAGGTATTCTTTCGAAGAATATCGTCAGCTAGGTGTACTATGTTGTACATATGGTACGCACACGGTGTGTAAGTTGCGACGTCGGGCTCAGATTTTCCTGTGAAGGGGCTTCTGAGGAATGGAGTGAGTATGGAAGATAGTCCTATGGTAGCTGGTTTATCAGCTGGTTGAGTCGGTTGCTTGTCTGCCTTGGTGTGCTTAGCTGGTGCGAGACGAGGTTAAGTCGTTTCTTGGTCCCACTTTATCAATTTGATCTGATATCGGATTTTCGTTACTTGCCATTTCTGGTGTTGTGCGATTGAATGAGTGGATGTTTTCTAATTTTATAAAACCGTTGAAGTTCAGGAGTGGACCCAAAATCTGTTGTGAAACATTATGAAATATTGGATTAACATATTTTACTACTTTCCTACCTTATTTTTAGGGACAGCCTGCTTCATTCGTTTTTTTTTCATTTCTGCTTTTTCTTCTGCTTTCAAAGCATCCTCCACAGGAGTCTCAGTCAAAAAGGAAGACTTCACTTTTTTCTAGCCGTTTCAATATTCTTTCTTGGCTGTGCTTTCAGGTATGGCCTCACTTGTTCTGGAATCACTTCAGGAATGCTACATCTATCTGGTCATGGTCTGCAAGGAGGTCCACTTGTTAATGGCACAATCAAATGCTCTGGACTCAATTCACGGATTGGAGCTGCGGGCTTGCAGGCTATGCCGGCACTCATAGACGGCAGAGCATCAGTCTGCAATTCTCTCTCGGGTTCTTTTCCTGCTAGCATTAGTCGGTCAGTAACTTGTGCAGAAAGAAAATCTTCTTCGGTGTAGATGTTTCTATTGAAAGAATGCACACCTGCTCTTGCGAAACCGGATGTTATGTTTCTGGAAGCAGCACACTCTGCATAACAGAAAATGTTAACGATTTGCACAAATTACAATTAGATTGAATATTGTATACAAATCTGTCCATACTTTTGGCTCCATAAAAGACTTACCACTTATTTTTCAAATTCCGGAGTTTGGAGGCTTTTTTCTAAATTCCCTAATTCTTCTTCTGAAGAGACTTGCTCCAATTTCAAACAGAATAGCTGCACTCTGTACTGCTGCTTTGTTTTCAGTTATAGCACCAAGTTTTTCATCAAAGTTAGTTTTTATAGCTGCTATTGCCATAAGTTCTCCTCTTGAGTTGACAATTTGTTTTATGGCAGTCAATTTTTAAATTATCTGTTGTTTTAATTTCTCCAAATTAGCGCACTGTAAACAACGTAAACAACATAAAACAACATTCATTCATTCATTCAACATTCAAATCGACTGATATTATTCTGGGTGGCGCCCACTTACCTTTCTTGATTATCTTTAATTACATTCCTCAACTTGATTTATTAACTTATTAAACTCATTTGGTTTCTTAAATTCATCTATTATCTCATTAACTTCAATATAACTTCAATAACTTAAATAAAGTAGGAATACCCGCGAACCGGTAAGACTACTCCCTGAACTGATATTAGTTCAGGGAGTCCGAATTCACACCTGAGGTGCTCTCCACATTGAGTCGCCGCTGCAATTTATCTTGCCCTATTATTTTAAATAAATAATAGGTAACACTTGGTCCTGCTTGTGGCCTTTCATCATTATGATCCATTAAGTTGAATTGAACATTCGATACTTCTGATACATGATATAAATCTATTTCTATAGCAATGGAACTTGCCTAATTTTTTTTAATTGATGCTTTTCATCACGTCTATTACATTCTTTCAATATCAAGTTGAAATTTGTTCTTCTGTTAGTAAGTTATTTTCAAGATAAAATTGCTGCCGTGGCTGTATCGTGCCCTAATGAATTTTCTGCTTCAATCTGACCATCCTCGTAAGTTTTTGAATGCATGTCCCAATCTCTCAAAAGCGCAGTGGCATTAATACTATTCAGCCACCTTGAAATTCCATAATTAACCCACAACTGGGATACAGCAGTTAAAATCCTACCTGCCTCTATTGTTTCTACTAAGCAGAATCCTGAAATCATA
>CAJUYH010011381.1:0-11106 GCA_910591685.1 Galerucella tenella
AATTGCACTGTGGCATATGCGATTTTTTATACATGAATTAAATTGTCAGTAGTAATAACCCAAGGGCCTTGATAATTGTTTGACAAAATTTTATGACAGATTTCGAAAGCTTGTTGCTTGGAAGTCTGGAGGTCTGTTGCCTACAAGCAACAAGCTTGAGAAAGTTGTCATAAAATTTTTGAGCAATTATCAATGTCCGAGGGTTATTCGGATAGAAAATTTTTTGCTAATTATAGAAAAAATACAGAGCTAAAACAATTTATTTGAAGTTCAGTATCCTCAGTATTACAACCAAAATGTGACATTTCGAAATAATAAATATTTGAAACTTCAAAATCGAAATAAATCAATATGGTGTCCATAGCAACGTGTAAATAGCCCATGCTCTGTTATCAGTGTAATGTTAAACATGATTGGGTGAAATTGTTCATAGGATAAAAAATGAGGAAATTTGATTGGTTCTTGGAACTGTCAAAAAAATTTTGAATGCAAGTACGGGTAACAAAGATCTTAGAGTCCGAGGGATTCCGCAGCGCAATTAGTGTAATATTTTTCAATTTAGTGGCTATGTCTGAGAATCCAAAAACAGTTAAACCTAGAGACTCTAACTTTGAGCAATGTGTTCTAAGATGCTTTGAGGAATGTGATACAGAAGGTTCAGACCAAGATTGCGATCCCAAAAGCAACACTACTATCGAAAATGCTATTATACAAGCGGTCAGGAAACAGAGAGTGAGCTTTCTGGTGATAATTCTGACGATGAAGATGGAATGCAGGTTACCGAAAGTGGAAACGATAGTGACACAAGTATTCCAAGAACAAAATATTTTCCCGGAAAAACAGATACAAATGGTCGGCCACCGAACCAAACCGAAACGTGAGAGCAGCAGCGCATAACATATTGAAGTTGCCAGGGAATAAAAATATTGCACCAGAAATTGCACCGCTGGAAGCATGGAGGCAAATTTTCTTGCAAGATATCCTAGATATTGTTGTGCAGTACACAAATTTAAAAAATCAGGGATGCACATTTAAGTACGTATTGAAAGAATTTTGGAGATGGCACTGGAAACCCCAGCTCATCATCAAGATGTTTTGCATAAAATTAATGTGTTGGATGCAGAAAATTGTTTGTTCAATGCATTGAAAATCAGGATGATTCCTAAATATTATATTTTTTTATATACTTGTTTGGATCATTGTCAATATTTTACTGCTTACTGTAAAAGTGAATATTTTTCAGTTTTTTTCAGCATATACCTTCCTTAATATGTTTTCAATGCAAAAAGTTTTCTTTTTTAGTTTTTTCTTTCAAAATAAATATAAAAGGAATACTATGTTTATTTCCGTTGAAATATTAATATCTTTAGTTTTATATTTTTCACTAAGTTGGTTGAAAATAAACAATGTTTGTTTTTTTATATGTCTTTGATTATGTATACAGCATAAAAAAAACACTATTTCAGTATGCAAGAGGAAATACACTATTTATATTTGGGATGGAGTCCCGCGACGCACGAAGTGTTAAAATTTCGGACCACGCCGGTTAAGGGATATAATCCTACGCGTTACTATGGACGCACTGTATAAGGGGATGGGTAATTTGGTCCCCGCTACCTGTGTTAATCCTTTGGTAGCCAGGCACTTCGAAAATCCGGCTGGTAATTTCGCCCCCAAACTAAAATATCATTATTTCTGCTTCTTGGAAATTTTTAGGAATAACAGGTAGTTTAGACGGATATAAAACCCTTATATTATTATAATTTGCAATCATTTGAATTATTACTTAGTTTGAGTACGTGTGAATTGTTGTGAGAAAGCAAATTATGGAGGTGAAAATTATTAAAAGTAATCGTGGCAAGGATTTACTTGTAGTTAACGGTTACAAGTTTAATTTCCACAAAAAACTGAAAACTTCAGAAGAAACTGGTTGGAAATGTACCAACAGAAAATGTAAGGCTTGTATCTATACATTAGGTGTATCAAGTGCAATATTCGTGACTAAAACTTCATCTGAACACTGTCATCTTGCGGACATTTCAACGTTAAATAGGCAAACAGTTTCTGCAGTTTGCAAGAGAAAAGCTGTTGACGATATTTCTGAAAATCCGTCAAAAATTATACGTATGGCATTGAAAGAAAATTTACCAGCGACACTAACAACCAGGGACGTCGAGTACGTTAGGAAGAATATGTATAATAGTCGACGTAAGTTTATACCAGCGCTTCCGAAAAATATTAACGATGTACATGAAATTTTGAATTCGATTGACGTAAAAACTTCGCGTGATGAACAATTCCTTTTTATTAATTGTGTGTTAAATAATATCATTGTGTTTACGTGTCTTTCAAATCTTGAAGCTCTGGGGAAAACGCAACGAATCTACGTCGACGGCACATTTGATTATTGTGCCAAATATTTCACACAAATGTTTACAATTCACGGTTTTTTACACGGACATTACATACCTTTAATGATATGCCTTCTACCCAATAAAAAATCGGAAACATACGAAAGACTGTTTCTTTTGGTTCAAGATAAGTGCTCCAAAATTAATATTAACTTCGATCTTAAAACACGTTAAGTGCCGTATGTATCTAACACGGATACACGAGATACGGTGTTTCCATCGCCGTATGTATCCGCGGCTGATACACAACTATTTCTGTTATTTTAGCCGCATGTATCGACGTTGGCTGCATACCATGCGTATATCTCTATGGGGGCTATCGCACTACGGCCTGGCATACCCAAAAGCTTATTTGGCCTGTATATTTTATCCTTAGTTTTTTCAGGATACATGAAAAATGGATTTGGCCTGATATACCTAATTTTCTGCTTCCACGGTGGCACTCAAAGTGTTAAGGAAATAGTGTGTGATTTTGAAATGGCCATACATAAAGCCGTTCGAAAAGTTTGGCCTTCCACCCAAATCATCGGATGCAGATTTCATCTCGCTCAGGCGCAGATTTCATCTCGCTAAGGCATGGTTCCGAAAAATTAAAACTATCGGTATAGCTGTGGAATATAACGATGCGAGCAGTGATATCGGTCGGTGGTTGCACTTGACTTTTGGTCTTATTTAGATCCTAATAAAGTGGGTGATTGCGTTGCGTTCGACCTATTCGAAAATAGACCAAATGACATGAGATTGGAGAAGTACGCTGATTATCTAATCGAGAATTATGTTGATGAAGAATCTCTTTTTCCACCGACAATTTGGGCCAAGAATTCGTCTGATCTCTCGCGAACAACAAACGCTTGCGAAGCTTTTCACAGAACTTTTAACGATTCATTTTACAAAGAACATCCAAATATAATAACATTTCTTGAGAAATTAAATGAATTCCAAATCGAAACTTATATCAAGTTGCAAAGTTGTCATTTGAAACATTATGTAAGAGACCCTAAAATTAGAAATCGTCAAAAATTTATTGAAAACCTTATAGAAAAATACAAAAACTCTAAAATAGATAGAACTCATTTTTTAACATGTATTTCATTTAAATGTGTAAAATTTTGAAATTCTCATTTGTGTAAAAATTATTTTTTCTACTAACGTGCGGAAAGTGAATCTTTTCCGCACTAAAAAGCGTGCGGAAAGAGTCACTTTTCCGCACTAGTGCGGAAAGTAAATTTATTGACATTTGAGGAATATACTGACATTTGAATATTCAAAATATGTATTTTGTATATCCAAGTTTACCAAATGACTGAAAAATTAATAAATTTATTATAATGCTGCTATAATTTTTAATAAAAAAAAAACTTATTTTTCAATAATTTTTTGATGGCCCTGGTATAAGCCTCATCAAATGAATGTCAAATAATAATAATTAATTTGTTGATATGTATATAATGAGAAATGTTGATTTATGATTACTTTTGGGTTCATTCCGCATGCTAGTAGAAAAAATAGTGTACCTAACACGTGCGTAAAGTGACTTTTCCGCACGCGATTGCTGGCCGAACTCCGCTAAAGCGTCGTTCGGCCATCTGCAATAGCGTGCGGAAAAGTATCACTTTCCGCACTAGTTAGGTAAACTACTATATATGTTCATGCCATAGAGTTGAAATTAAAACCTTTAAACTATTTTCATGTTTTGATTTTATTTCTTCTTTGAACAGAAAGCATATACCTGATTGCGGGGACGAAATTACTTGTAGGGAATTTATACCTGTCAGCCATGGGGACCAAATTACCTTTTGAAATTTCGTGACGTCGTCTTTGGGGACCAAATTACCAACTCCGCTGTATAATAATTTGTCATTAAAATGTGCAAAATCCTGGAAGCGCTTTAAATTTAGATAATTAGGTTCGTAACTGATAATTTTATATTATCAAGATTAGTGGTCGATGATTATGATGCTATTATTCTCCCAACTGTATTGAAAAAAAATAATAGGTAGATTTGTAGGTATATCACAGAATTTAAAAGAAAACATAAATATTCACTAGTTTTTTTCTATGAAATTGTATGAAATAATCTTCTAGCACAAATCTCAACATTCACTTTAGAGACCTTGGTCAGTAACAAATGACGAGTATTTATTTTTACTGGATCTCCTTGTTGCGAGCTGAGAAATAAATAAATAAGTATGTAGTAATGCGTGCGTAGATTATATGCAGAACAAGCACTTTTCAAGACTAGTATTAGGTATTCACCAACAACAAAAAAAGTTGATGGAAATATATAAGTTCGAATTCAATGATCAATCACGTAGATACAAAGCAGAAACCCTGTAGTTACCAATTATAACGTTCTACCGGGAAAGTGCAACAAAATACGGTCACCCTACATTGATTACTTTAAAAAAATTTATATTAACAAATAGTTTTAATTCAGAAAACAATTTAAAAAGTGTAATGCTCACCGATGAAAATGCGTAGTTCAGCCGGCGCAAACACGCAGTAGAAAGCTACACTCTAGACCAACCTCACAATAAAACCCAACAACCGGCAAAGCAGAGTATCGGAAATCAGATTCATCGAGACCGCTCGACGAATGTCAGAACGCATTTACTCTGTTGCCGGTTCCACATTTACGTAAGTGAAACATGGAAAATGAATAAAAATTATAAATAAATCATTATATACCGTGATCTCCATTTATATTGCACGCCCTATGGTCCAAAATATACAGATGTCATTTGGGGTATCTTTTAAAATAAGCGAGTTATAAGTTGGGTATATTGAATTAAATTTTACAAAATATAAACAAATAATCTCACCCACACTACTTTTGATTTTGCAACATGAAATTTAATGAAAACTATATCTACTTATACAGGGTGTAATCTGTAGACTCCATTTCACGTGAGAAAAAGATACTTGAAGTTGTATACGCGAACTTGCTGTCAAAATCAGGGTCATATTGTAAAATTTATATTCCACTTCAAATCAGTTACGTATCGTTTTCACATTTTGTAGTCTGTTTCTTATTGTCTGACCGCACGCGAAAAGGTCACAGATGCTAGTCAGGTAGTAAACCATAAGCGTCACCGTTCATCTAAGGAATTTATTTACTATTTAATTTTATACCCGATCTGATATATAAAGGTAATATGAATCTAAATTCGGTTAGTTAAAACAACTTGATAATTTCCAAGAAACATTACAATAGGGTCCTACTAGGGATTGTCCTAATGACTACTTCGAAATTTTGCAGGTATATACGGTGAAACTTGGTCTCGCCCAAATTTGTATAATTTGTTTTGCTCAGAGTAAATACTAAAATTCTAATGCAAAACAAGTAGGTTATCTATACATCCCTGTTTCAGCTCAAAATACAATATGGTAATAAAACTGAACAATGCCAGATAAACGATAAATATTGCGGCAGTGGCGGAGATTACGATATTAGTTTAATCTGCTTATTTAATTAGATTCGGTCGACATTACAGTTGAAATAAAATTCATCCGTTCAGGCCTATTAACAAGTTACATTTTCATTTTTATTGAATTAAATTAATTAAAGAAAATATAGTTTAATTTTCATAATTTAAATTTATTGACAATGAATTAATGTATGTCAAGTAAAGTAAACATACCATTTATAGGAAATATAAAATTCAATCTATAATATCATCATCCACTTCGCTGGCCATACAAGAATCATCCGAAGACTCGTCGAGAGAGATCACTATCGGTTCTATAGTTTGTTCTATGAGGTTATCTAGAACCCACATTTTTTCTTCCTCTTTAATTACATGATTCACAGCATCTCTCCAGTTCTCTTCAGTTATTGTTGTCAATGAGTACTTCATTAGTTCACGAACATCTTTCATTTAAAATGTTTTATTATGTCTAGCTACATAACCTTTCATTTGGGCCCATATTAACTCTATGGCATTTAATTCACAATGGTATGGCGGCAAACGAAGCACTGTTATCCCACGATTCTTGGCTATTTCATCAATAAAAAAACTTTTTGAATTGTAGCTTGTGATCTGAAGCAACCTTTAAAAGTTCTTTTTTCAACATATCATCTTCAAATGGTATATCTTTTACGATTAACCAGTTTCTAATATCAGCTTTTCTCCAAGAGGTAGATGGAAGATTTTCTGTTAATCGCGAATGATAAGTGGCATTGTCCATAACGATTACAGCATTATTTGGAATTAATTCGACCATTTGTGTAAAATACTCTTCAAAAACATCTGCAGTCATTTCTTTATGATAGTCTTTGGTTGATGTTGACTGAAACTCCAGTAAACCACCCCAACGAACCCTTGATTGCATCTAATATGCGTTATTATTAGTCGGCGACCTTTACCGATAGGAGTTTTCAGTCCAGTGGATAAACCTTCTATGAAAGCTTGACGACTGGTTTTAATAATTTTGTCCTGCCATATTTTTTTCACTGAATGTCCTTCATTGAGCCATGTCTCATCTAGATAATAGATTTGTCTTCCCTCCTGTCTGTATTTTCGGATATCTCGTAAATACTGTCGTCTCCAACATATTATTTGCTCGTTGTCGATTAGCACTGATTTGCGACTTTGCTTCTCCCAAGTAAAATTTAATTTGTGTAATATATTCCACAGAGTTTTTCGCCCTATGTCAGGCAAATTCTCGTCCTCCTTCACCATTCTTAGAATTATGTCGAGGGTTGGGATCTCTTTTTTAAAATATAATTCGTGTACTTTTCGTCTTATTGTATTTTGCATATATGTTCATCAAGGTCAAGTGGTTTTCTTCCAGTTGACTTTTTATGTGGAGATATATTTCCATTTTTCCTCTCCCTTAGAAGCCTGTAAATAGTAGATTCACTAACTCCTGTCATATTGGAACATGTCGAAACTATATTTCTAACAGTAGCAGCCGGAATTTGATGTACAACAGCATCATGCACATTTGACACTACAGTCTTCGCTTGTAAGCTAAGCACGCTCTTACACTTTACTGGGGTGAAACTTGAAGACCTTTTTCACAACACAGTTAACACTTATGGAACGTAAGCGACTCTCAGCAAAACAAATTATACAAATTTGGACGAGACCAAGTTTCACCGTATGTACCTGCAAAATTTCTAAGTAGTCATTAGGACAATCCCTAGTAGGACCCTATTGTAATGTTTCTTGGAAATGTTATTATCAACATTTCGAAAATCAGAGAGTAATTATCTGGAATAACAATTGATAAATGGCTTGTTAATATGTGTCCCAAGAATTGACCTGCGCCAAATTCTCAAGATAATTAATGAAATATTCAGTCAGAATAGTTGCGTTACAAGATTATTTCAAAAATAATGTATTGTTTTTTAACTGTATGTACTCTACAAATGTATGAAGGTCAGTTAGTTGTTTTAACTAACCGAATTTAGATTCATATTACCTTTATATATCAGATCGGGTATAAAATTAAATAGTAAATAGGTCTGTTCCAACCGCAATCAGAAACTGTCAGAAACGATCAGAGAATAGTCGACCATCGCAATCAGTGATAGGAATTACGCGAACGTAAACTCGTTGTTTGCCGTGACCAGTTATTCTCTGATCGTTTCTTACAGTTTCTGACTGCGGTTGGAACAGACCTATAAATTCCTTAGATGAACGGTGACGCTTATGGTTTACTACCTGACTAGCATCTGTGACCTTTTCGCGTGCTGTCAGACAATAAGAAACAGACTATAAAAGAAAATTTATTGTATCCATATCATGTTCACCGAGTTCAACATTTCCTACCTGATGATCCGTATGATTACCAATGAACTTTAAAAATATTGCGAACATTCCTAATTTTGCTGCAAATGGTTTGCTCACAGATGAAACTTATCGAGACTTATCGACCGCAACAGTATTTCAGATTACTTTGTACACCCTGTATAAACATTTTTTACTCCTGTTTTAGAATAATTATTTTTTTAACTCAGTTGAAACAAACGCAAAAACGCATTTAATTATCATAGACGTGGAAACAAATTACTTAAATAATTAGATAGATATTTTACGTCGTACAAATTTTCTACGATTTAAAACTTTTAATCATCATAACTTACGGTAGGCAAATTTATATTTATAGAATCTATAGTTTTTTATGTAATTTTAAAGAGTTACAATTACATACCTATGGAAATACCTACACTGTGTCCGTGTCCGTAAAGTATGGAACAAATTCATTTTTAGCTAAACAAACCATTTTAAGAAATAATCCTGAAACACGTCGATTTTTGATTTTAATTTACCGTATTTTAAAATAATAATCTAATATACAGGGTAAATTACTTTCGAGTAATGACGTCACCGACAGAATATGATGAAAAACATGACTTTATAAATGTTCGAACTGCAACCCTTGCTGTATTTGACAGTAACCCAAACGGTGTACAAATTCTTGTTGAACCTTGTTTATTGTGTCTTGAGAAATATTGTTTATTGCTGTCCGAATTCTCTCTTTTAATTCTTGTGCATTTGCTGGTTTCGTTTGATACACAGCATTCTTCAGATGGCCCCACTGTAACGTTATATTTGACCACTATCATTGGAATATTTAAATATCTACCGGACGGCGAGTAGCCAGTCCTTTTTTCCTTATCAACATGTGATTCTCGTCGAAAACCTGTAGCACCGATCACCGCTAAGAGGCAAAATTTTTACATTTAATGTGCGACGGATAATCTCCGTTGGTGAGGATCAATATACACTGATATTGGTCAAATATTTCAATTCTTCTTTCTTATAGAGAGATAGAAATTAAGAACACACTATTAATATGAAAATTCTTTCTCGAAGCGGACCATGTGAACAGGAAAGGAATATACAACGTATGTCGATTGCTCATCGCACAGTTCAACTGTGCGAGTAGTAAGAGTAAGCTTTCTTTCTCCTGTGAACCATGTACCAATAAGGTTCATTTTTAATTTATTTTGAGAGATTTACCTCAAACTTTATCTTTCCTAAAGTGCATTCAATGTGAATGGTAAGTTGCATTTACGTATATGCTTTTCGTTTTCAATTTTTGCTTCTAGTTTTTCCTTCTAGTGATAAGCGCCAGATACACACATACAATGATATTTTTTTATCTTGTTCTTTTTCTTTTTCTAGTTTTTCTTATACAGTTGATAAAAGGTTCACATGTATATAGTTGAAGTCTTTAAAATATGTATATTTAGTTAACTAATTAATTCAATCTGAATACCAACTTAGAATATTATATTTCCGGATTCTTTATCGCCTTCTGTGATTGAAATAAGTAGTAAAATAAAATTTAGTTTTTATGTTACTTAGATATTGTTTTTTTTTATTTCTTTGATTTTCTTTGATGAGGAAATAAATAAGATTTCCTTAATAATATGATATCACATTTCTTTATTGCCTCTTTTGTTTTTTTTATAGTAAAATACAAGATATATTTTTTTATGAACCACGTTCTTAAATGATTTTCTTATCAACAATTTATTGTAAACCGAATAACTGTAGATATCCTGAATTTTACATGAAAAAAGAATGTTACTATTGCTGATACAATGTATCTTTCTTAGCACTTACTTAGTACCTGAGACTTTGTACCTGGAAGTGTGTACCTGGAAGTGTGTACCTGGAAGTTTGTACCTGTAAGTTTGTACCTGAAGCTTAGTGCCTGAGACTTCGTACCTGCCACCTAGGACCTGTCCGAGGAAATTGAGGAAAGTAAATCTAAGTAAAAACAACGTGCTTCAACAAACAGAACCAACATTTTTTCATTTTTTTCTGCTGCGATATTTTTAAATTCATTATACAACTTGTAAATTTAACAACGTTGTTCATATTCCTTCCCTTCCAACATTTCCAGGTTTGTTGATAGAGAGTTGTGAGGTGAAAAACAAGTCGACTAATATTATTCAGGGTGGCGCCCACTTACCTTTGTTGAGTAACTTTAATTACATTTCTTAATTTGATTTATTAACTTATTAAATTCATTTGGTTTCTTAACTTCATTTATTATCTCATTAACTTCAATAACTTAAATAAAGTAGGATTACCCGCGAACCGGTAAGACTACTCCCTGAACTGATATTAGTTTGGTCTCCGAATTCACACCTGAGGTGCTCTCCACATTGAGTCGCCGTTGCAATTTATCTTGCCTTATTATTTTAAATAAATAATAGGTAACACCTCATAAAATAATCCAAAGGATTGAAATCTGGTGACCTCGCTGGCCATTCAATAGGTCCACGTCTACCAATCCTTAAAATCGAAAATCGACGTGTTTCAGGATTATTTCTTAAAATGGCCTGTTTAGCTAAAAATGAATTTGTTCCATACTTTACGGACACAGTGTATATTTAACAATATACACGGTTGTACCAAAAACCTTTTGTTATATAGATTCCTTGAGTTACAAAAAATGAAAAATAAATGAAACTTTAGTCGTTCATAAACACCAAAAATACACACTTGATGGCGCTAAAAACAAATCTTCACTACCCCTGAGAACCCAGTGGAGATCATGATATACAGGGTGATTCACAGATATTGATACAAGCCAAGGGCGGATTATTTCTACCAAATTATGCCGATATGACCAAATATACCTAAAGTGGAAAAAGTTACATGGCGTTAAATTTGGAAAAAAATGTTTTTATTTTAGCTAATAATTTCAATATAATTTTATTAATTGTTGT
>CAJUYH010011382.1:0-11105 GCA_910591685.1 Galerucella tenella
GGAGCGGTTATTACTTCATAATTTTCAAATCAAAATATTCCGAAAACAGTACATAATATCGAGTTTTACCAAGAGTACCTTTCTGGTGTAGAATTAAACGATGTTTATGTTCACTTGGAGTTTTGACTAATAATTCTACCATAAAAAAAGTTATGTTGAATAATACGTTGTATGAATCGTGTAACTAGCGCCCTCTATGAGAGTTAGTTATAAAAACAAATTCATGGGATATATCAGCTTCCAAAACATATTCGTATAAAATTTCATTACAATGGTGCCAGTAGTTTCGACAAAATCGTAAGAAATGTGTAATTTTTTATTTTCTTCAACGACCTTTATCTTGAAAACGGATGGCGTTAGAAAAAAATTCCACTAAGCCAACCCCAATTATTTTTCTGTTTTTCACCTATCCTAGAGACGGTGTTACCTTTTTTTGAAACACCCTGTATGTAGTATTGGCTGTTGTTCTTCTTACGTCAGTTGTTCAAAACGGCAACTTCCATAGCCTCGTTGTGATTGGTGTTTTTTATTGGCAGTTGATCCTGTTCAAAAAAGTTTTTCCTCCCGTGTATTGTACATTTTTGTAATCCTCCTATAGAGGAGAATTCAATAATGTATAGGGTGTTCTATTTAAATTATTGGGAGTAGGTCAAAGTTATAAAGTCTACATATGAGCAAAAACACGCCCCCTTTTATATGGATTTTTACGGGTTTTTAATTTTTTATTAGAATTATGTGGGGTGGATACATTTCATTGAAATGGTCTTTATTTATAGATCGTTATTGATGGTATTTTGGAAAGACTTATCAGCAACAAATAATCAACAAATAGTTTACGGAATGCTGCTGTCATATTTTCTACCTTTGATAAATTGACATGGAATGTTTTAGTTGTTTGTTATTCGTGTGTTGTAAAATGATTAACTTTTATATTATTCGACTACAGCTTTTTTTAACTTCACTGGCGACTATAAGTTTTTTGGGATATAAACAGAAATCAACTTGATTAATATAGATGTTAGATGTTACACACATAAATTTGTTTTGTTGAAAAAAAAAATATCAAATTAGCATCAAATTAGCTGGTGACTGGGCAGTTGACACTATGATACAGTATGTCGCTACTTCCTTACTTGCACTTATTTTTAATTTTTAATTGATTATTTAATTATTTGGCGACGGTCAGGCAGTGATTCTTTATAACTTCACGAAAATTCTGATGCTCCATTTTTTTATATGTCCATCAGACAACTATTTTAAAACCTTTTACAAAAAGACAGACCTATCCAAGGGGCTAATCATCCCCTAAACTCAATTTTAATGCCTCTGTGGGTAGGAGCGCGAGGGCATTATCCACGCGCATCCACCAATCAAATTTTTCAAGTCAAGGATTAGGGTTGATGTTTGTAATACATTTAAACGGTTAATTATTGTGATATTTTTATTAGGAGTAATCACAGACCTGCCTTTTTTTCTATTTCTTCCAGCTTAATGTGTAAGAATGACATTAAAACAATCGATGACGCGCATGCACCAAAAAGGCTATTGAATGAACTATACCGGGTAAAAAGTCTCACTATAATTCAGTTTAGTATTTAGTTAGTCATCCCTTTCTTTTCTGCTGTTACACCTCACAATAAATGATTTATTCCATAAATTATTTCCAAAAAAAAGATACCAAGTAATATAATTCCATTATTGTCCGACCTTATAACGATTTTATAAGTCGAAGAAAATTAAAATAGCGATAAAACAATAACGATCGTTTATAAAAACCCAACAATTTTGTAGGTTAAACGATAACCGATATCTTGTTTATTTATGTATTTAGCAGAGTTTTGTTTATTCATGTAATTGTGCAAACTTTCTTGAACTCAACAAACAACACCTGATTCAAATAAGATTGAATTAAAATCACTCTTTGATCCCTTCTTTATTAGTGTTAATTAATTTATACTGCTAAGCTGAAAGGTCCTAACAGAATAAATTAAAAATTTGAGATGTTTGTTTTGACTGTTTTTCTACTTGCCACCCCTCAGATTTTACTCAAATTCACCAAGACTTCAGGTGAAGTTTGTTAATTACTCTTTTAACTTGTTTGTTATCTTAAGGGGAATCTATCGGCACCGATTTGACAAAATATCGAAGTATTTTTGGCAAATAATTTTGAGGTAATGGATGTATTGAAAATTAAGAAAAAAATATATCATGTAGATTGATGTTGAACTTAGAGTTCTCATCGAATAAAAACTTTGAAATGCTAACCAAATTTTGTCGATAAAAATATGAAAAATACACATATTAAGCAAAGTTTGAGCCCTTGTAAAGAATTAAATATGGATTAAATGGAAAAACTAATTGATAAGAAGTCTAATTTGAAGCTTTATGAATACTATATAAAAATCTCAGAATCCTCAAATTACTTATGACCGTACAATTCCTTATTGAAATTCAGTTGCTACCACTAAAATATCGGATAAAAATCCATCTCTCGCTTTTCTATCCTTCTATGACTGACATTGTCTCTCTGCTTCGGTAGTCGCGTACCGTTCCATTGTTGATACAACGCTCGCCGGTCTCGGCGGTCTCCCAGTTCAGTACTGACGATGTACGTGAACCAAAATCCGCTTGAACCGCTCGGCTACCTACATGTTGCGGAGCTTTCATATTTCTAATAAAATTTTCCTTATGTGAACTTAAACGTGAGGACGTAGGGAAACAAAAAAATATACAAAGCATAATTGTGCAAGGTCGAATTTGGTAGATGCCCCTTAAGCAGATAGGTCTAGGCGCATGAATACCGAAAACTGTTCCATCTCAATTTTTTTATGCTGTCTTCTTTAAATTGCCCTACTGATGATATACATTGTTTAAACAATTGCAAGGAATTGTTGTTTTCCAACATATTTGCTAGTAATTTCTATTTAAATTCAGTAAAATAATTAATAGTTTTGGCAATACTTCCGTCTTGTTAAGTCATTGAAATTTTTTGTTGAAAAAATAATTAAATAAAACAAAAATTTCGGTTGGTCTCAGATGAAATGTCGCGATATTGAACAGTGAAAGTGAACGATAAAACTTTCATAATTTTATACTTTCTCTTTTCTAACCAGAATTTAAAATTGTTTCGCGTCGTTGTAATTTCACAGGAATAATTTATTTATATCGCAATGAAGAAGATGGCAATTAAACTGATATGTACATAAATAACCATCAATTATAATACAAAGTCATGCACAAAATCATTTTACGTTAAACAGATTTATAGAAATGTGAAAACTCTTTAGCCGCGTAGGAACAAAACGATCAAAATTTAATAATTATTATTTGTAAATAGTTCCTTCTATCTAACTTTGATATGTCCATGGGGGTAAAAGAGAGAGGAGATAACATAACAGTATAAAGAATCATCGACCAAAGTGGCTTCTCAATATGGCCGACTTCCGTAAACAAACCAGAGGCGTACATTAAATTAGTCAATTTGGGAAAACAAAAAACTCTCATATGCATCTTTTTAAGGTGGTACTTTTTGTTGTTAGACAATTGATACCAGATTTTAGTACATTCAAAAATTTTATAACACTTTTGTACTCAATATCAACTTAAAATTATACTAATACTCATAAATAACCTTTCTAATACTGAAAATCACTATTTTTTTAACGTTTATTTCAATTTGACACATTTCAGTATATTAAGGTTGTCTATGTTGACACAAGAATTGATAACTAATGTCACTAATGTGGCGACTTCCGTCGAAAGCTGGTTAAATCACTACCTCCCTTAACCTCCCTCCTTTTTCTTTTACCTCGTTGGATATGACACACACCGTTTTCCATGAAGCCTGTCATAACTCGACTAAATATGTTGCCAAGCAATTGAAATAGTATGATATGGTTTAACGCCCCATGTGAGGTTGCGCCGCTTTCGCTTTCTAAATCCATTGATCAATTATCCATCCTTGGCTTATCATTCCACTCGTTCACTAATTCCACGCCATTTATTCCGTTCTCCTATTATCTCTTTCCATCTTGTAGCTCCTGCCCTCCTTAAGACCTCTTCTACCTCTGCTAGCCATTTGGATCTGGACCTTCCACGTTTTCTTATTCCTTTGTTACTGCTTCGGGTCTCCACATATGCCCAAGCCACTTGATTCTTTGAGCTTTAATTTTTCTTATTATATCATCCCCATTCAGTTCTTTCAATATTTCCTTCAATATTTCTGCTTTCCGATCTTCGCTGGACCCAGAATTGTTCTTATCATATAGGTTTCTACAGATTGCAAAAAGTATATTCGCGACATACGATTTACACAAGAACAAGGATAATAATGTTAGGAGAATCCACAATAAGCGCAAGAGGCTGAGGTGGTGCCGGAGAAAGGACAGCTCCTTTAAAAAATATATATACATGGTTATGCAAAATGCAAAATAAGTTATTTATTCCTTAGAAAGTACCAAACATTCTAAGCTGGCAACGCTGCTTTCATATCAGATTGATAGCTGGAACTGAACACACGTTCAATGTTGACTACCTACTATTATTCTTCTCTATTTTTCACTTGTGTAAATCGTATGTCGCGAAAAGACTTTTCGTAATTGTATAATACTGAATGTTCGTTCTGATTATTACACTACTCGGAAAATGTTTTATCAAATTTCTATGATGCGATACAGAATATTTTTTGTGGAAAATAATTGTTTCTTGCAGTTACCTAATTCAAAAAGTAACATCAATTGCGTTGGTCCGGCTCTTCACTCGAGGATTCATTGATATTTGCCACTATTTTCTAGTAGAAGACGCAACATAATCGTAAATGGTTACACATAGACATAGACACTACCAAAATTCCATCATATCCTCTGAAAACCATCAAGAAAATCACTTTTGTTTTAGACCAATTTCAAAGCCTATTACACAACACGTGCTTAATTTTTTATTTACGAGTAATAAATAAGGTAATAAACTTGGTTGCAAAACGAGCAAAGACATTAAAAAAACAACGATAACAATATATCCAATTAATTTGTACATAAAGTGTGAAACTAGTTGTTCCTGCAATACCAACACAATAAGATGTTTACGGTCCATTAATTTGTTAGTTTATATTTTATATTTTTAAAGAAGTTACTTTTAATATAATAATATATCTTCTGTTACAACGAATAGAATTGAAAGTATATTTATTCTACTGACCTCGATTTTTTGAATGGTTTGCCAAAAATTTTCGGCTCTTAAGCACGTACAATGACTACTCAAAAATGTAAAGAATTGAATTCCAATATCGTTCAAGTTGATCATGACCTTTTTATTAAATGGCCATCGTAAATGATAAAAAGTAATTATTATTTTAAAATAATGGCGTTGATAGCTCGTTTTAAGTAACAAATAATATAAAATATTATGTAAAATAAAAATGTATACTTACGAAGGTAAAAATATGGTATAAATATACTTACGAATATAAAAATATTCCACTTATGGAATGGTATTTTTTTATTTAGATTTTTTTCAATAAAATCACATTTCCTTTTCCTAAACTTAAATTTTTCAATTTCTGTACAAATTACGTTTTTTTTTTATAAAATGTCCATTCCTTTTTTATTTTGTATCCAATTCCAATTCCTTCAATTAGTTATTTTTTTTTAAATTAAATTATTGTTTATTTTCATTTAATTTCAATTTTTTTGATTATATTTAAATTTTTCAAATTAAATTACATTTTTTCCACGAACTTTAAGAGTATTTTTATTGATTTTGATTTCATCATAATAACTTTCCACATTTTAAAATCGAATTTATACTTTTTTCTCCTACCCCTAAAGAAAGTACACACTTTCCTCCCTCAAATCAGGGAGGAAACTCATACTTTTCCTCCCCCTCATTTCAAGTAATTTGTAAACGATGAAACTTGTGAATTCATTATATTCATATTGTTTCCATAATTTCTAGAACATCCTGTATATCCTGTTTTTTGGTAAAAATCAAACATTAATGTTATTTCAACGTAGTTCTTCAATACAAATTTCAACTTCAGAAATCTTAGATATACGTTTTTTGAGTTCAGAATAAGAAAATCATAGTATGCTGTGGCTCACTGACAGTAAACACGGCGATTGACTTTTGAGGTGCTACATTCATTAAACTTAGTTGAATTTTTGAAAAATGGAGAGCGATTCAAGTGATTTTGAACTTCCAAATACACCACCTAATATTAAGGAACAAGCTAACATCGCGTCATTAACCTTACTGCCACAAAAATCTAAAGACAGGTATGAAAAACAATATGCACAATATAAGCAATGGGCTGAAGACAACAAGATACATAAATATTCAGAGAATGTTTTACTGGCATATTTTTCACTACAAGGAAAATCATTGAAAGCTTCAACACTTTGGTCTAATTATTCAATGCTACGCACAATGATACAAATGAAGGACAATCGATATTAAATATCCAAAGTTTATTGCATTTCTAAAACGTCAAAGTGCCGGATACAAACCAAATAAAGCTAAAACTTTTACAAGAGAAGAAATAAATACATTCTTAATGGAAGCTCCCGATGATGTTTTTTTATTAATGAAGGTAGGAAATGAAATACCATGCAAATAATTCAATTTTTGATATAAAATATTCATAGGTAGTCCTTGTTATTGGAATTTCTGGAGCATGTCGATGTGATGAGCTTATTAAAATGACTATGGATGATATTGAAGAGAAAGACAATCTTTTATTCATAAATATCCACACTTCAAAAACGTATAAACAACGAACTTTCGTTATCAATACTACAACAAGTAACGGCCCAAATTTTGTTCAAATCGTTAAAAGGTATATCTGTGTACGTCCTAAAACTGAGCATAAACGATTGTTGGTATGCTTTAAAGCAGGCAAGTGTATAAATCAAGTGGTTGGCAAAAATAGTATATCCAAAATACCACAAAAAATTGCAGAATATCTCAATCTTCCAAATGCCAAACATTACACAGGGCACAGTTTCAGAAGAACTTCAGCAACTCTGTTAGTAAACGCTGGTGGGGATATTTTAGCTCTAAAACAGCATGGCGGTTGGAAATCAACCAATATCGCAGAAGGTTATGTAGAACAATCTTACACAAAAAAAAGAAAAATTTCTGATCAAGTTATGGGAAATAATGTAAAACCTGAACTTGATCAAAATCAGCCAAGCACTTCTAGAAGTTACCACCATTACAATGTGCTAAGCAAAAATATTTCAAATACTAAAGCTTCTGTTCAAATCCTATCTTCTTCCAATGGTGTTCATATAAGTGCTGCTCAAAACTGCACATTCAATATTAACATAAATAATTCTAAAATATAGTTAAACAATACCTACTATGTACTTAATTGTATAACATATATTGATAAATTTGTTTAATAAGTAATTCTTGTGTTCTTAATTATATTCGTTACCTATTTGTGTCGTAAATAAATTTTCAAAAAAAAGATGGGTAGGAGGAAAAATCATATGTATCACATGGGAGTAAAGTGCCTTTTCCTCCCTTGGATGGGAGGAAAAGTGGCACTTTCCTCCATAGTAATACAAATAGCTATTACCTACTAGTGTCCACTTTTCCGCACTCATTTTAGTGCGGAAAAGTAAATTTGTCAAGCTTTTGGGGAGTTTACTGCCATTTGAATATTTAAAATATATATTTGTATGATTGTAGTTTACCAAATTAATAAATTTATTATAATTCTGCTATAATTTTCAATAAAAAAAACTTATTTTTCAATCATTTTTTAATGGCCCTGGTATAAGCCTCATCAAATGAATGTCAAATAATAATAATTAATTTGTTGATATGTATTTAATAGGAAATTTTTCTTTTTGTTAACCTTTGGGCTTTTTCCGCATGCTAGTAGAAAAAATAGTGTACCTAACACGTGCGTAAAGTGACTTTTCCACACGCGATTGCTGGCCGAACTCGCTAAAGCGCCATTCGGCCATCTGCAATAGCGTGCGAAAAAGTATCACTTTCCGCACTAGTTAGGTAAACTAATATTTCAACAAACTACATTTTGTTATTCATATTTAAATTTTCTCAAAATTATTTTACGATTTCTTATGGGGGCGTTCATTAATTATGAGGTGTTCTAGAGGGGGAGGGGATCAAGCTAAAATCTCACTTAGGGGGGAGGGGGGTTTTGGCAAATATCACCTAATTATTTTTCTCGCAGAAGACGGTGTAAAGTTGAGTTTAAAAAATAGTTAATATTCACAAATACTACTCTTTGCTAGTTTTCAATAAAAGTAATAGAACACGTTTTTTTTCTCAATAATCCAACACGACAGTCCAAATAGGAGTTTTGAAGAATCTCGCGTGAGATTAGGGGAGGGGAGAGGTGTAGCCGAGGAAAATCTTACGATATCTCACCAAGGGGGGGTCAAAAAATTCTCAAAAATGCCAAACGTAATTAATGGATGCCCCCTACCCAGTTTTTATTGGTTACGATTTTTGTTTATTAAATTTTGATATTTTCTATTAGATTGATATTTATTTTAATTAAATTTCAATTCTTTTTAAAAATACATAATAATCTAATAATAATTGAAATTTTTTATTGATTTTCATAAAATTATGATTCAATATCGATTGTATTTATTAAATTTATATTTTAAAAATTAAATTACGATTTGTTGTTGTTGAAATTTCGATATTTTTTTTAGAATACAGTTTTTTCACTTTAATTTCAATTTTTCCATTAAATTACGATTCCTTCAATTATATGCTGCTAATAAATTAAAAATAATAAATGATTTAAATAATCGCAGCCCCGCCAAAGAAGCAAAAAAAATTCTCACCGATATGTGACTATTGATAAATATTATCTAAGTGATAACAATATATGTTTGATTTGTACAATGCATTGTCACTGGGAATATTGCACAAAACAATATTTCATATGTCTCTCCCGACTAGAACTGCTTAATGGAAAAATCAATAATCGATGCAACTTATACAGGGGTTTCGTAATTTCTTATTTCTATTACTGATTATTATTATTAAATCTATTATCCCAAAATATAAATATTTGTAAAATCATTCCCAAAAAGTAATCGAGATGTAGAAGAAAAAATATCTGGTAGATGTACCAACCCCGTTTGACTTTGAAGTGTAATTAAATAGCCGTCGGAGCATACCCGGGCAGTAGTTGTTGCTACTTAGTTGAACGGTAACTGTTTTTGAAAAATATTTTTCAAAACTTATAAAGCGTTAGAATAATTATTATTCTGCAATATACAGGGTAGCGAGAAAGTCTGTCACCAAGTCTTTTTCTTTGAAAATAATGAAGATATAATTATCAAATTTTGGGGATTCTTCGTTTTCTTGGCACTTCCTCTCAAAAACGAAGAATACAATACTGTTCATAACCCTAAAATTTGATAATTATATGTTTATAATTTTCAAAGAAAAAGACTTGGTGCCAGACTTTCTCGCTACCCTGTATATTGGTAACGCGCTTTGTTAAATTCGACAATATTACAAGAAACTGTAATAATACTAAAAAAATATTTATTATTAGAAAACAAGATCAAGATGAGGAGTTAACGCTGACCTGAGATAGTCTTTAATTAATCAGTAATTAAGGTCAGTAACTTGTTTACCAACTGGTCATTGCCCTCGAAGGTATCAACTCAAAATTTGTTTTAACACACAGGAAGAAATATATCGAGGGGATTGTACGGACGTAGCAGGTGGTAATAAAAGTAGCCCCTCAAAATTAATTTACCTTGCTGAAAGTCTGTGATTCCAGGAGAAATAATTGATTGAATTTCACTTCAATTCTGGAAGAACCAATTCCATGAAACTACAACATTTTATATGCGTACAATTGTTACGAATTGTATATTTGGCATTGTTTAATTTTATTTTAAACGTTTGCCTGATAAATTCATAATAACTAACAAAAAATATTTATTAAAAATCTCCTGTTTACAAAATAATATTGTTAATGACACGTTGAACGATCCCGTGTCGTCCTTAATAAAATGTACACCTTATTAAAAACACATTAAATTTTCAGTTTGCTAATCAAAATGACCTTGTCGGAAACGCCACAAAATTTCATAACATCAAGAACAAATTTTTAACTGTGTAAACAATGAATAAAATCACAATCACACGTGGGTTAAACAGTTAGAAGATAGTAAGTATTAGATTTTTGTTGAAACTTATCAACTGTTATAGTCTGTAATATTCACCGGCAAAAAAAATTGTTGCCGTGTATCTTCAAAAGAAATCAAGGTGAAATAAAAACTGAAAGGTGGTGAAATGGTAGGTCTTAGCGCAAATTCTACAGATTTCCCAAAGTGTTCCACAGGGTGTTAAGAAATTGGACTACGAACACATGGTTTTTTTTCATCCTGTATAAATAAGCTATCAACATTTTTGGAAAGCTTTTCTGGAGTTTGTTTTAATACTAAAGAATTTATCTACAATATGGCGTATAAACAATGGAAATCGATGAAAAATTTCTTTTAGAGTTTTTTTGCCGGTGACTGCATATTGAATGATTTCTTGAACTTGAAAAATTGCTTTAGGTCGTAATGAAAAAAACCCTCCCCATGTAAAAGCTATAGCTACATGACTGTAGAGAGTATATATTGCCTAAAAGGACAACGACTCCTAAAACCCTCTAATTTTTCCATTGTCTATTCTAACTGCAAACTAAAATGGTTGGTTCTATCTTGCAGATATACCAGACCGGTTCAACTTTAAAGTGTAATTCAATGTCCTTCGTGGCATATAGCCAGGGAAGTAGTTGTTACTTCTGAGTGAACGGCCTTTGTTCTTTGATTTTCAATGACTTTGTGAGGCGTTATAATAAGTATTAAGCTATTACCTTTGACATCTAAGAGTGTTTTTATTTATCTTTGCGACAATTATCAAACTCGACTGGTTTATTTCTTTCCACAATTTCATTATTCTTCGGATAAAATAAGGAAGTAATAATATTAAAAAAAATGTTTATCTCCATCCATTTAGAAGTTACGAATCGAACGATCGCAGCCGTTTTTCAAAGAAATATTTACGGCGGCCTCGAATTGCGGACCGATTACCTGATTTTAATAATTCCG
>CAJUYH010011383.1:10076-21180 GCA_910591685.1 Galerucella tenella
TTTTTTTGAAAACGGAAATCACAGAAAATATTTACAACTATCGTTTTTCCCATATACATCAAATATAATTGAGAATAAAAAGGGTTGAATACTTAAAATTTAAACCCCCAGCCCTTATCCAAACTACACCCATGATAAAATTCGAAAGTCGAGTTAATCAACGTCAACCAATCAAAAATTATGTTTACGATGTCCAGAACCATTTGTGTATCTGCCCAGAAGAATATTGCGCGTTGGCTCTACCTCAATCGTCACTTATTCAGCTGGACATTTAAGATTGCAGAATTCAACAATGCATGTAAATTTTTAAAAAGGAAGGATATTTTGTAATTAAATTGAGCTTACACCTACCCACTTCAATTTGAATTATTTTATTGGGAAATACTAGGAAGAAAATAACAATTTTTCATTCTATTTATGAAAATTACATGAAAGTATCTCCTTTAAGTAGACAACCAGCATTACAAATCGCAGTTCTTTGTGTCGAATTCAATGATTGGTTATAACGCGCAACTACAATTGTCAGATACATCAGGCAGGATCGTCGGTCTCCAGTACCGTAACACCAGTATTGTTTTTTTTTTGTAGTTTTATGCATTTAGCAATGGTGCATATATCAAAGTTATTGATAAAGGTACTTGGTCCAGTGTTATAGTGCTTTAAATAAAGTGTAGTGCCTCAAAAATAGACTCTAGGAATATGGAAAACAGCTCACAATCATCTACTAACCCCATTTCTCAGGGGTGTGGCCCAAATACCCAAATAAATGTTCATGTGAGCCCCACTACGGGGGGCGACTTTTACCTAAGCGTGGAATCAGACATTTCAATCGAAAATCTCAAAAAACTCATATCGAAAAGACTTAAAGTGCCGAGAGACAGAATATGTTTACTGTTCAGAGATAAGTGGGTCTTAAAACCAAAGTACAGTTACTTTTATTGCTTTAATCTCTTAATTAATATTTTTTAGGCAATTACAAGATGGAAATTTGGTTCAACATGGAATATCTGATGGGTCTAGAATTACTTTATTACCAAATGTTGAAACAGGACTCATAGTAAGTACATTTAATTATTCTCCAACCATTTTAATTTTTGATAACATTTCACTTTATTACCCAACACTTTACTTGGTTTGTTCTCCCTACCAATTTGAATTTCAAAACTTGGTCCATTGTTATGGCAAGTTAATTTTAGCTGATATGGCAATTTAAAATTTATTATGAATACATAAGCACCTATTACAGAAAGACTCTCTAAAAGTATAATAGGTAGCTACCATATTTTAGTTTTGTTTTATCTATATGCATGTTTAAATTTTGCATGCTATTAATAGTCTGTAATGTGAATTATTGCACACAGTTTAAAGGGCAATTGAGTGCAGTTACTTGATAATTAGTTTTTTAAATTGTTTCATTATTTTTAAAGTAGTAAATATTGATTTAAGGTAGGTAGGTAAATATTTCACACAATGCTCATTATTTGTATGTTTAGGAAAGTGTGTAAAACATATTTGAACAATCTTTTACCAAAATATAGATAAAAATAGATCAAATGATGATAAATTTTTTTTGTGAATCTTAAATAATTGATATAAATTTAAAATTAATATGGTGAAGGGATGAATACCTTGAAATTTACAAAATATGCTTTTATGGTAATAAACTCACTCTTGTCTCTCTTTTTTTGTATCAAAAAGGTTATTTTAATGAAATACTTTGAAACTGTGGTGCTTAAATAAAGTGAATAATTAAAATATACTCAAGCTTGAGCTTTTCATGTTCAATGTAGAAGACAGTAAAACCAATGAGTACAGGAATCATCATTCACTAATAGTGAATACTGGATGTTATTATTCTTTATACCCCATTAGGGATTAGTAATTAACAGCTAGTAAATTTAAAAATGCATGTTTCCAAAGTTTTTCTATGTTTTTATATGTCCATGACATAGGTATACAAGATGCTGTGGCTAAATATAACTTTTTATACAGCTTTCATTGTTGCTTTTTCATGTATTTGGGTTTATATGAAATTTCAATTATATTCTTATAAATTCTCAACAATCAATTAAACTATTCACATTAAATCATATCTTATTTTGATTTCAAAACTATGAATAATCAAAATTTGATTGGTTTTTTATTATTACATACCTTTTAAGTTTTATTGTTAGATTACTATTAAATTTATCAAAACTTTAAAATCCATTGTTGAGTATATATCATCTCTGTTATATGACACATATTATGGGCTGTTTTATATTTTTCTCATACAATTTTATTGTTTTTGTTTCTACCATGAATAAATTTTTACACTAACCCATAGACAAATGAGTGATATATTATTATATCTCTATGGACTAACTTCAATAAAGTGAGTCTAGTTCAATGTTCCAACAAATCAATTAATTTGGTATCAAATGTAAAACAACAAATTATTTTTATATCTTCAATTTTTAAAATACCTTCATTTTCAGACCCAACGTCCAGAAATTGGAATAATGCAAGCTCTAGAATCTCTGAATGATACCCAAGTTAATGAATTTTTGTGTGGTAAAGCACCGCTCAACCTCAGTATGCGTCTAGGAGATCACATGATGCTCATACAACTACAGTTGAGTACTGTTTCTGGTGTGAAACCACCCAATCCCCCATCACCTACTCCCTCTTCCTCATCCTCATCTGCACCACCAGGTCCTTGTCCTGTCTCACAATCTCAATCCCCATCCCCTTCTAGCCCTCCTAGTCTGTTGCAGGCCTCAAGGAATTTGCAACATACACTTAGAAGACTGTCTGCTGATGTTTTTTCTGGAAAAGATAGAGGTAAGACAAAAATATATTTCATAAATGTTTTGTATTTGATTCTTTCCAGTGTAAGTTACTAAAATATTGGGGTTCCTTCACTTGTTTGACAACCTTGACAGTTCTTTCAACATGATTAGTAAATATTGACAAATTATTTATAAACTTGAAAGTAAATACAAATCATCTTATTTTCTATAGGTTCCTTGTTATGTATTAATTAATATTTTTGGAAATTAAACCATACAATGAAGTTTATTTAAATAATTAACAAAAAGAATTACATATCATCTTACCTTGTATCTAACTGAATAGTAATTTAAATAGTTTTTGTAACCTATTAACACATACAAAATTTAAAACATACATTTGTATGCAGCATCTTAACTTGTACATGTTTGATGCATTTTATGTGATATATTTTGTTAAATAATGTGTAGGCTATATTTTTTAAAATTCACTTTATCATTACGTTTCAAGAATACAGAGTATTTATTTCATTTTAAATTTTTATAAGCAACATTAAAGATGATTAAAAAATGTAATTTGGGTCCATCTTAAAAGAACTACTGGGTGTCTATAAAGTAAAACATCAACTCATTATTAGCTGAATGAAAATAATCTATTATAGCCTTCACCACCAGTATTTTTTAAATGAAATATCCCAATTTTTTTCTCCAATTTGTAGCTTTAGTTGTTGTGCTAATTCCAAAAATGCATCAACAGTAGAATTTTTCGAATTTTAAATAATCTCAGCTATCCTCTATGATTAGGCATAACTTTTCATACAGTTGGTTCTTCAAAATTCCAGCTATGAGGTGTGAAAAATAAAAGCTACAATAGTTAGAGTGTTATAGTTCTATAATTTGTAACAAAAATTGATCAGCTTCTAAAATTTTGTTTTTAATATGTGTTCTAAATCACATGTCTTGTTTTACTTTTAAATTCTTATTAATAAACAAAATTGTTTACATTACCAAAATAAAAATAATAAATTGTTTATATTAGTACAATTATCCAATTTTGTGGGTAAGTCATTGACATAGCTAAGAAGGTCTTAATGAAACAAATAATTTCACTAAATTCCACATTTGTTTAACGTTTTTAGGTCGTCGAGAGAGTGTCTATTCCGGAACGTTCAGTGGAGCACTAAATCCAGCTTTACAAGACCCAAAGGGTCGACCACGTCGTGATGTTGCCACTATTGTACACATACTTAATGATCTCCTTTGTTCAGTACCAGAACTTCGTAGGGTAAGTGATACAAACGTTTTTTTGTTACCAACAGAACATGTTAACCTAACCAGATAAATAAACAGTTGAGATAACACAAATCAAAAATTGAGTTGAATACTTTAATTAAATTGGATAAATTTTACTTCTCAAAAGACTCAATCATTCTTACAAAATTCCCTCTCAACCTTGATCTATTCTCTAGGTTCAAACTGCATTGTTTCTTCTTGTAAGTAATACTTTTGTAAGTGAAACTCTAATTAGGCCAGACGATAGGGGTAACAACTACAAGTAATTATCAATACGGCTGATTTATTTTTTCATAAGTACCTTAAAGTATGTAGATTAATATGAAAAAAAGTTTACCAGTCTATCTATTTCCCAAACTAGAAAAAAAAATCAAAAAACTTTTTTTTTTCGAAATTTTTCAATATTTCGCGCTGGGAGGAAGGTAGAGAAAAATATCAAATACCACCGTGTAGGGGGAGTGTTTTGCAACAAAAAAGGTTTCCTGCGTTTCTTTCGTCCGAGCAATGGTTTGTCCGGAAAAAATTCGGTAAACTAAGTATGTGTTCCGCATCCGCGCGACTCTATTTTCTGAAGCGCGGCGGAGTACATTATAAACCATTGTACAGTTATAATGTAGATATAAATAATTTTAATAGGGCGTTCTGAAGAGGGAAGTGTCAGCTTTAAGATGGCATTTTTTTGTCATAGCACATAATCATTTTTAGCAAATTACTCATATATAATTTGAATTATATTATATTCTAATAAAAAACCAAGTATCTCAATAAAAAATATATATAAAAAGGTGGCAATGAAACAATTTTTCGAAGGATGGAAACTGTTATTCAGGAGGTCTGTTCCATAAAGAAAATTTACGGATAATAAACTTTTCCTAATTACGAAATACGGCACTTTTCATTATTTTGTAAATTTCAGGAATCTTGAATTTACAAGAAAATATATATACTAAATACTGTAACTTTAATAAAACTAGAGTAATTTCAATGGGGTTTGAGTAGAAATGTTGAGGAAACTTCTAAGATCAAGAATATATAATCACAAAATTAATTAATTTACATACATTTTTGGATTCAATTGTTTTTTGTATTATAAGCAAAAATAGCAATTTTTATAGATTCGGGTAGGAATCTTCTTTATTTTTTCAAAATAAAATTTGATACTCCTGTAATATAAAGATTAATATTCAAGGAACAAAATGTATGTAGTGAAAAGGTATAAAACATGATTAATATATAATTTTAAGATATAATTGATCGGATTGCAAAACACTTCCCCTACATGGTGGTATTTTTTATACTTCTCCATCTTCCTCCCAGCGTGAAATATTAATATTATACTATTATTAGAGAATTTCAAAAAAAAAAGTTTTTCATTTTTTTTCATAATTTGGGAAATTGGTAATCTACCTACTTCAAGGTACTTATAAAAAAAATTAGCCGTATTGCTAATTACTTGTACTTTTGGTCTAAAATGACCCATGCCGACTGGCCTAAATCCTTAAGTAAAACTTGGTGTAAGTCAACCTTATTTAGCTAAGTTGACTAATGACAGGATGTGGACAGGGACTTTGATTTTATTAAAAAACTAAAATGTGACAGATGCTACAAGACTTTTTAAATTCATAAAATCTTTTTTTCTAGGTTACTCGTAAAGGGTCCGAAGAACCCATTACTCACGTTCCTACAGAGCAGCAGGACGAACCCATGATAACGACATCCTGCAGCGAAGATCAAAACTTGCGAACTCGCGGTAAATTGGAACACCTTAGGCTCGTAATGGGCGAAAGACGCGAACGAAGGCGACAACGTAAACAAAAACCATATTCGCTACCTCAGAGTGACACTGATACTGTCACCGCATGAAACACAGCTTCCTTGTACATAGGTTATTAATTTTTTTTTCAATTTTCGAAGAAGGTGAAGCTGTTGCAACAGATAAGTAAATCGACTTTTGAAACGTTGTTGGTAAAAATCATCGTTGAACGTTGTTTTGTTTTTTTAGGTATTTCAAAAATGCCATGTAAGTAGTAAATGTATTGTAGGGGTTATGAAATTTTGTAAGTCTAATATTTTTTTTCAGTGTTTAATATTACATAAGGACAGGGTGTCTCGTTGACGGTTCCAAAGAACCATTTTTCTTCTTTTCTAACTGTGATACTGAGTTATCTATTTTGACTATTTTATAATACAACTTTTAAATCAAAAACATGCCACCTTAAGAACAAAGAGTAAGTCAATTGGAACTACCTTGTATGTATGTTTATTGGGGCAAATATCCCCTTATCCTACCCATCTCTTGGAAAAAGTTTCAGGAACTAGAATATCTGTAAACAAATCCATTTAAACTATCTTGAATAGTGTGTTTATCAATATTCAGTTCTAAATATGCGATACCTTTTGTTACTATCAAGTATTTTACTTGCATACAGGGTAATAATTACATTTTGTATACTGAAAAAGCACATTTTTTTCTACATATCATTCAAAAACGACCCTATATAAAAGAAAAATGTATTTTGTAACAAAAGTACGGAATATTTTTAATCAAGCTATTGATAACCACAATAAATTAGAGAAGATTCTAAGATGGATTCATTCTAGTAAAAAAATTAAAACTAAAACAATGTAATGAAGATGTTCATGTAAGAAATTTAAATTGAATCTAAAACTTTCAACTAGGAAATCAATTTGTCCATGACGCATGCGTCAAGTCCTGACGTTTTTCACTATCTATCACTTGTAATTTTGACGTTTCACATAGATTTTTTAATTAAACGTCAAATTTTATGTTTTATTTTCCTATTTTTTTTTGTTTATTCGGTAGGCAAAAAACGGTTGTGTGTCACACGTGCAGGAAACGCTTTAGCATCGCTTAACTATCAGCTGCTCCTTAGACACAATATACTATTGTATGGGCAGAGAATCCAAATCTCCTCATACTTCAATTTCTATCTATAACCTTTCAATTTTGAATCAAATAAAAAAACAATTTGGGATTAGCCGGTCTAATGTTTACTCTCAATTATCTGACAGAACTACTAGCTTAGAACGTCAGCCGAAGGTTAAAAATCAGTGTTAACCTAATCTGTATTAATAGACCATTCCGGAATGAAGTCACTGACAGGTCGGCCATATTGTGTTGGAGGGCACACTTACAGATACACAACGAATCAATTAGCTCTTAAAGGTATCAACGTCGCGATGCTTTAAAATGGAGCCCCTTCTGTGAATCTATATCATTCATTTACACAAACATAAAAGTTCAATTCCAGCTAATCGATTCAGTTGCCCTCCGGCACAATATGGTCGACTTGTCAAAGTTCTGGAACAGTCTTATTGTAACAAATTTCGCAGTAAAAAAATGAAATTGTATCAAGTCTTACTACAAGCTTTATTTAAATTATAGTTGCACAGTGATCTCATATTTAGACTTGATATAATTTGACTTTGAACGCGCGAAGAATAATTTTTAAAAATTTATATATAATAATTTGCATAGTAAAGTATACGCGTTTTCTTTTTAGTGTAAAAATATAAATTTATAATGCCAATATCGAAATCAATTATCAATAATATTTTAGAATTTTCAGTAAATATTTTTATTAAATAATCAGTTTCATTTAAAAAAGTGGTATGAGTAGATTCCACAAAGTAAGGGTCCAAACAGTAAAGTTAATTATTAGATTTGTACCAAAATGAGATACCTACGCGGTTTAAATTAAATCATGGTCCTTCGAGCCGGATAAGATAACCTCAAATTTAATAATAGCATCCTGTAATGACATTCAATTTTTTATATCTTAACTATTGGACAATTATTTTATATCTGTATTATAACGCCATCTTCTTTTGTAAACTAAGTTTCCCTTGACATATTCATGTGCAATGAAATTTCAAGTAATTCAAATGACAAGTAACTAAATAAATTCATTTTTATGTGTAATTTTTGTTTAGGTTAATTATTGAATTTCAGTAATGTTTGACATTCCAAACATAAAAAAAAGATTATATGTGGTCCTTCGAGCCGGATGACCAAAGTAGCACAATTAATAGTTTTATTTGCAGCTTGTCAGATGTAGGAGAGATGAGAGAATAAATAAAAAGTATTCAAAAAATCACTTTCGAACTCTACCTGTCTAGAGTTTTCAGAATCACTGACACCACTTGAGTTTATTATTGTTTAATCTAAAGTTGGTTTTTATTCTGTCTTCCAACAACTGATTAACTCAGCCGCTGTCCATTGCGCCATATTCAAAAACTCGTGTACTTTCCCACATTTGACAAGCTGTCATTCATATTAACGTTTTTTGTACTTTGAATTCTTAATTGGTACTGTCGAGACCTCAAGGCTTCTAAAAAATATATTTTAGGATAGCAAGCACTGCTTTTGGCTACAAAAAAATCTAATGACTCAAAATCTAGTAAAAATATCGATTCCGATCATAAAAATGTACACCATTAGTTGTAGAACAGCAATTTATAGGTTTTAAAATTAAAGTATTGAAAACTGATAATTTTTTTAGGAAATTGTTAACTTTTCAAAAGTCGATTCTTAACTATCTGTTTCCTGTTGATGGATTTTCGTTTGTTTGACTGAATTTATAACTAAAAACGCCAAGTTGGGAGGTAAAAGGTAGCAATTTAAATTCAGCTTCTTAACGAAGCCGATTAGTTTGTTTGGTGAATGATATTTCAGGTCCGAGGGCGAGAGAGAAACCCTGCCAAACATCAGGTACCTGATTCGATGTTCATTTCTGAATAAAACTAATTTTGTATTGTAAAATGTATGCATGAATTGGTCGCGGACCATGTCTTGTTTGGTAAAGTTTTCAGGTAGTTTGACTACATAGAATGTTTTGAAAAATAATTTCTCACGTCAAAAGGAGAAGTTTAAAAAATGATCCACAATATAAAAAAATAGGGTGGTTTGTTTAAAACAAACTAAAATCAGTAATTTTTAGTTCATCATCAGTTATTATAAAGATTCACAGCTTAATATAAATTCAAACTATAGGCTAAATATTTGCATATTGGTAGTAAGTGATTTCACGAATTAATGAGAGACATATTCTCACAGGGGTGGGTGTGTTACATTTTTTAGTGAAAGTGGGATTTTTAAATATTGCTACTGAATAAACTCCAACAATTTGGGTTTTTGTGTTATAAAAGTGTAGTAACTGAGAATAACAAAATTGATCGTAAGCAGCTGTATGTGCATTTGTAACTATTGATTTTTTTGTATAATTAGAATATACCAATATATAAAATCAAATTAGTTATGATTTAAGTTCTTCCTTTTTAACTTTTAGGTATGTCTGATTGCAATTAAAACTAGATATTAAGATTTATTTCGTTTATTATTGATGTGATCATTTATTGTGATCTAATTTGAAATAATTGTTTTTGTTCCCTTATTTAGTATATTAAAAATTAATCGATTATGTTAATAAAGTATTTTTAAAAGTGTTGATCGTTTTTTACTTGAACATTCACACAATTTATCACTTTAAAACTCATCCATTCAATGATTACAAATAATATGAAAATTGTAAGTTATCTAGTCAGTGCAAAATGAAAAAATCAACGTTTTCACTTGTCGTCACCAAAGGCGTTGACATGATAATAATAATTTTGTGTTTGTTAATTGAATTTTTCCTAAATATATCTTTACTGAATCTAAAATAGAACGTTATTTTGTTCTAAATATTTCTTCAATGGTTGAATTTTTTTTTGTAATGAAATCTTGTGTATTTTATCCTGGGCCCGTATTCTAAAGGACTAGTGAGAATCTCGCCAATGAGATAGGTGTATTCCATATTCCATGGTTGCCTAAAACATGAGAGTTTCAAATTTGTCGTATTTTTAAAGGAAATAGTGAGATCTGCAATATCACCAGACGAAATCCAATACGCATGTTTCTAAGCTTCTCACCGCTTTTGGCGAGATTCTCTATCGGTCCGAACCATGAGAGATTGAATCTCTCTCGTTTCAGGCAACCCGTAATGCATCAATCTCATTGATGAGATTCTCACTAGTCCCTTAAGAATACGGGCCATAACCTAGTAACATTTCATTTGGACACTCTGTATGCAACTGAACAGACGGTAATGCGTGCTTAGTTGCAAACCTATTCGCCATCGAACTATATTTATAATGATTGACCTCTCTATCTTATTGTAGTCTATGATTTACGTAAGTAGGTTATCTATGGTTTACATTTCTGAGAGAGAAGAATATACTTTTTTGATTTTTTTTGAATTGTCATTGATTCCATGAATATTGCATCATGACAACTGACAATTTCCAGAAATCAAAGAGGTATATTCTTCTTTGCCAGAAATGTAAACCATAGATAACCTACTTACGTAAACCTGCCTATGTAAATATTTTTCGATGCTGCCATCTACTAGAAAGCTACCTCTATAATAGGTATGTAACCAAACATGCACTAATGCTTGTTCAATTGCATACTTCCTTGCTTATAGTTATCATACAAATTTTGTAAATTAAATTTTCATTCAATATCAATGTGCTTTGCACGATAAATACAGTAGGAGATTTTTGAAGCTCACTTAATACCAAATGAGTGGAGGCCAGAAACTTGATATTGCGCATTAAAAGAAAAAGAAAGCAAACATACGAATATATGTCAAGTCAAATCTGACATTTAATCTGCATTTATTTTTATTTGGTTCGTTTTAGTTTACTTCAAAAATATAGTGTTTACATTTAATGCCTCTGAAATTGTCTAACAAATATAATGACGGCTTTACAAATATATTCTTTGGACGACGAAAATGAAAATGCAATTATTTCCACTTTCTCCGAAGGCGAACATTTAATTGGAAGAGATAAACTAAACTGTAAGGATAAAAGAGTTTCAAGAAATCATGCTATAATAATAGTCACTAAAAACGAGGTAAAATTAAAATCAACTCATGTGAATCCGTCATTCTACAAACCTTATGGTGGAAATCAGGCCCGGTCTGGCTCCATTGGAGGCCCTCGGCTAGATGGTGATTTGAGGCCCCTCCCCCCCC
>CAJUYH010011384.1:0-11102 GCA_910591685.1 Galerucella tenella
TGCATCTTCTTTTAAGGATGGTGAGAAAATAAAAATTGAATGAACTCAAGTCTCTCATTTTTGTGAAAATTTCATATAAATACCAGAAAATTAATAGAAATATCATTTACCCATTTCCAGTCTCTTTTTCCATATTTTCTTTTGCGTTGTTAGCGCATATGTGGTCCTTGCGTCCGCAAGCTCTAATTGATTTATTTCCTAAAATTAATTCAGTATAGATATATTTCCCTCTTGTTTCAAGTTGCATTGAACTAGCGCCCAAGTAAACATCAAGTTACAGATATTGCATAGAATATAAGAAGTTAATTCTGATGGTTCTGCTTAGGATATTGAAACCAAACTTATTAAATTATTGTACTGTCATCGGTCCGTAATATGAGTACCTATGTAAAATTCCAGTAACCACTTATCTTTAACCGTAGCTCTTACTCGAAAAGGTTATGTCTACCAATCGACAAGCTAAAACTAATGACAGTCGCCCTGAGGATAAACCATTATTTGGATAGCCTTGTCCTATTATAAGTATAGGGCATGTCCACGACAGTTGACAGTTGACAATACCCCGTTGGTAAAACAATAAACAATAGATACGATGAAAACTTATCAAACAACAAATTACTATTAACGTATATTATATATTATTAAATATGCAGGCTCAACAATTAAAATAACTTTGGAAGTACACAGAAGCAAAACCAACTAAACTCAAACACGATCTATCATTATAAATCACCATAACCACACTATTAAGTACCACGTGTTCTGAACGCTTTATTTATTGTATTACCACCAGGCTGTTGTCAAAATAGTTTGTAAAGTCACGTGGACATGCCCTATTGCAGATTTATTTATATTCCACAAACCTAATCCAACTTTGAGACTCGTAAAGTAAACGTATCTACTATTTTCTTATGTTAAGACTTACTTGGTAGAAAGTATGGTATACAGTGACATTTTTCGTATGTGTAGTTCGATTGACATTCCAAATTGCAGTTGGTTTGGGTGTAAGATCTGAAAAGAGAAAAAATAAGATATATGCAATCCTTTAAGCATCGCCCAAAAAAGTATGGTGAGTACATATTTATTGATATGCGAATCCCTCTCAAGAATTTTTAGAACTTCAGTTCTTTACGTTAGGTTGGAGCGACCGGGGGTCTTGGCGCAAAAGATCTGACCGTTACGTTACGTTGCTGCGTTATGAGCCTTAAGGGCGTGCGCTCTCTCTTCAGTCTCTCTCTTTCTTGTTTACGAAGGAGCGATTCATAGGCTTCAGAGCTAGTCTCTCGGCGAAAAATATTGATTGTCAACATACATTGTATTATTAATTACAGTTAATAGTTTCCTAGCTTCAATATGAATTAAATTAGGTATATAATTTTTAGAAATTAGTGAAAGCATAGTATTCTTTTTTCTCTTATTTTTTGGGAATCAATTCAATATTCGTACTAGCTTTAACTCTAACAATACTTTGAGATCTATTGTTACCTATTATTATTTAAAATAATAAGGCATTGCAACGGCGACTCAATGTGGAGAGCACCTCAGGTGTGAATTCGGAGACCAAACTAATATCAATTCAGGGAGTAGTCTTACCGGCTCGCGGGTAATCCTACTTTTTTTAAGTTATTGAAGTTATATTGAAGTTAATGAGATAATAAATGAAGTTAAGAAACGAAATGAATTTAATAAGTTAATAAATCAAGTTAAGAAATGTGATTAAAGTTAATCAAGAAAGGTAAGTGGGCGCCGCCCTGAATAATATTAGTCGACTTGTTTTTCACATCACAACTCTCTATCAACAAACCTGGAAATGTTAGAAGGGAAGGAATATGAACAGCGTTGTTAAATTTACAAGTTGTATAATGATAAAAAAATATCACAGTAAAATATAAAAAAAATGATGGTTTTGTGTGTTGAAGCACGTTGGTTTTAAAATGGTTCACTTGTTTACTTCCCTTAATTATCCACGTGTCTGAGATGGAAACTACTTCGTCCGGAATTGGCAGGTACAGGTCTCAGGTACAAAGTTCAGGTACAAAATCTCAGGTACTAAGTAAGTGCTAAGAAAGATACATTGTATCAGCAATAGTTACATTCCTTTTTCATGTAAAATTCAGGATATCTACAGTTATTCGGTTTACAATATATCCCACTGTATACAGACGCTTCCAAGACGGAGAATGGAGTAGGTGCATCCGTTATTGCACCTACCGAGTCCATCAAAATCAAATTACCTCCAATTGCGAGCGTCTTCACTGGTGAATTATATGCAATTTATCAAGCGTTGCTTTTTGCGAGTAATGTGGATTCCCAGTAGTTTTTAATAATTACTGACTCCTTAAGCTCCATCGATAGTATCCAGCACATGTATCCCTCAAACTCCTTGGTACAAATAGTTAAAAACGAACTTTTCCAGCTACAGGAGGCCCAAAAATCTGTTAAATTCATATGGGTACCCTCTCACGTTGGAATTCCCGGGAACGAACAGGCAGACACAGAAGCAAGGGAATCAATCCAGGACCTCAATTCTCTCACAGTCTCAAAGGTTTCTGTTTTGGATGCAAAAAACTTCGTTAAACATTCAGTCTATAAATACTGGCAAGACCGTTGGACTGAATCAAACTCTAAGCTCCGCAGAATAAAGAAATACGTGAGCCCCTGGAGATCATTCCCGATGAAAAGAAGAGAGCAATCGATCTTATCGCGCCTCAGAATTGGACATACAAGATTCTCCCATGACTATCTTATGTCCCACTCCCCTGCTCCAGTGTGCGACAGCTGCAATCAGCCTCTGACAGTAAGTCACGTGCTATTGGAATGCGAAAAGTTCCGGCTACAGAGGCAAATCCATAACATCCCCGATCAAATAGGAGAGGCACTTGGTGAAAACTGTGATGTGGCTCAGCTAATGGACTTTTTGAAATCCATTCAAATAATAAATAAAATTTGACGAGCTACTTTTATAGTTTAATATTTCAGTAAATCCAGAAATAATGTAATTTGATTTAGGTTAATACCATGTCTCACTTACCTCTGTAACCAATGTTAATCTGTAATTTTTGTTGAGCGCTAATAATCCTAGGGATTGATGCGCATTATATGTATAATAAAAAAAATGGTTGATAAGAAAATCATTTAAGAACGTGGTTCATAAAAAAAATATCCTGTATTTTACTATATAAAAAGAAAACAAAAGAAGCAATAAAAAAATGTGAAAAATGAAATGAAAAATGTAATCCGGAAATATAATATTCTTGTTGGTAATTAGATTGAATTAATTAATTAACTAAATATACATATTCTAAAGACTTCAACTATATACATGTGAACCTTTTATCACCTGTATAAGAAAAACTAGAAAAATAAAAAGAACAAGATAAAAAAAATATCATTGTATGTGTGTATCTGGCGCTTATCACTAGAAGGGAAAAATATAAAAGCGAAAATCATAAGAGGAAAAGCATAGACTTAAATGCAACTTACCATTCACATTGAATGCACTTTAGGAAAGATAAATTTTAAAAATTCAACTTGATTGTTTCATGGTTCACAGGAGAAAGAAAGCTTATTCTCACTACTCGCTATTAAATTGTTGAACTATGCGATGAGCAATCGACATACGTTACATATTTCTTTCCTGTTCACATGCTCCGCTTCGAGAAAGAATTTACGTATTCGTAGTGTGTTCTTAATTTCTATCTCTGTATAGGAGAGAAGAATTGAAATATTTGACCAATATCAGTGTATACTGATCCTCACCAACGGAGATTATCCGTCGCACATTAAATGTAAAAATTTTGCACTTTAGCGGTGATCGGTGCTACAGGTTTTCGACGAGAATCACATGTTGATAAGGAAAAAAGGACTGGCTACTCGCCCAACTAGCAAAATGGAACTCTAAGAGGACTGAATTGTTGTTTAACTGTCGAATAGCGTTGTTTTAAGGACTGATGTTTTTATTAAGCCTTTTGTTGCGATAATTTTGTTTTTTAAAGAAAATGGTTGTATTAAATGATTCTATAGTGACTTTTACAATATATCATATAACGCATTATACGATCATTTCTTTTAAAATGATATAATACCTTATAAGCAAGCTTATACAATATCAAAAATATCATTTTATAAGACTTTTATACCTATTTTATAAGAGTTCTATAATATACTATATAACTAACAGCTACAACGTTATAAAATACTTACATAAGCTTGTCTTATTAAAGCTGTATAATGTTGTATAATAAATATTGTATAGCATTCAATTGCGTTGCATTATAAAACACTTTTATACGTGATCTTTGAACACTATAAGCCTTTCTCCTTTATAAATGTCTTATAGGATAAAACTGTGTATGACAGGATAAATTCGTTCCAAAATCTGCGTTTTAAGACTGAAGTGACTTTTGCATTGAAATATTTTATTTTCATGGGTGACACATACAATTGAAGTATTATGAATTCTCAGTGGAAAAAGTTAACAAACACAGTGGCAATATTAAAAGAGCGTGTAAGAAAAAGTATCAACAAATTCTTGCAAGCAATCCTGAGATTATATGTCCTAATTACGATGAAAGTAGGCCTGATTCCAGCGAGGCTGAGACAATAATTCCTTCAATAATTACACAAGACAAACCCATCAATAATGTTAATAGTTATAATATGGTGTTATAATACGGCCTTATTCGATGTATACTTCTGAGCTAACCTTAAGTTAAGCTTGCCTCAAAAGCACAAAATTTCGTATTGTTAAGCGAGCTTAAGTATTCAGCTCAGCTTGAAAGTATAGGGCGAATACGGCCGTTGCGACATTTCCACAAATAAAGATACTTTTCTGACAACGCAAATTTGAGAAAAATTGAAATACTGTCATCAAAAATTTGTTACAATGCTGGCTGTAATGCTTCCAAAAGTTAGGTTCCGTTTTGTCTCTAGAAAAGTAAGGGCAAACTTTTTCCGCTGTCATAATGATAAAACACCGAGACATAATATGGCATTTTTAGTGCATGAATTAAATTTTCCTTTAAATAACAATGCCATGGTGATATAAGCTACTTTCCAATTAAAAAAACGTGCTTTATGACGTCTGCATACGTGGTCGCAGGAAAAATTCTCATTACCATATTATGAGATTTGGCAACCTCTACTTTTCGCAAATCTCAATATGATTATTACTTGTCAGGTTAGTTGTATAGTGCCTAAATATTCTTCGTTATAGGACAGTTTTATCGTATACCGTTCCATTTTACAATAAAATATTGTTCAAGGCATTTCTTTGGGATAAAATTGTTGTAGTATAAATCGCCATGTTTAAATAAGCAATTCTTGTACCACTATCGCCGCCATTATGAGCAATTGAGTTTGGAAACATGAAACTATACTGAAAAATGTGACTTAATCATTATTTAGAAAATTATATGGTGAAAGAATATTCATATGAAGTGATAAACTATTAAAATCATAAAAAAAAAGTATTTTGGGATTTTCTATTTTATTATTTCTTCCAAGTATCTACGTGAAACTTAATCAGAATTGAAGCGCTCCATTTTCTTGCCAAATATATACCTATAATCTATCAGTAAAATTTGCGGCGCATCAAAATTTGTGCTATTAAACCATCCAAATGATATTATAATTTTTATATACTATCGATGTCCGCCCAAGCGGCCCAAGTCGTTTCGATAAGTCTCCATTTCTACAAATGAAATGTAGGATGCACGTTCCAATTGAAATATAATTTGGTTCTGATATTCTTCACTAAAATATGAAATGCTTTTATAAACTGCTACATGACAAAATGTTTCCATTGTGCTCGGAATAACAGCATTATAAAAAAATATATTGCATTATACAACCATTTTGTAAGACCTTCATAGTGCCGCTTCAATCCCATTTTATAGATGTTACTACATGACACACTATAAAATCATTTTATAGTAGCTGTATAAATGATTATAAGACAGTCGATTAAGAGTTGTATAAATGTGTATTAAGCAGTCATATAAGAGTTGTATAAACTTTTAATAGAACTGTTATACAACCAAACAGTTGTATAAAAATGGGCCCTTTTTAGTTGTATAAGGATCATATAATTGTTTTATAGATCGTTATAAGAATTTTAGTATCCTATAAGATTTATCTTATAGCTGTTTATACAAGCCTTATAGAATTTAAATTGCTACTTGGGCGCCGTCCGGTAGATATTTAAATATTCCAATGATAGTGGTCAAATATAACGTTACACTATCTTAACAAAAACGAAACAAAAAAATGAAGAACAATCTTCAAAAAATTGCATATATCAGATATCTTGTGAATGCGACGAATTCTATTTAGGTGAAACATCTAGACCATTGAAAGTCCGAATAAGTGAACATAACAAATAAAGATAGGGAGTTCTTTAAGTCAGGTATTTGTAAACATGCTTGGGAAGAGGGGCATAAAATTCAATGGGATTCGACAAAAATAATATTGAAAGAGCCCAATAATAAAAGACGAAAAATCAAAGAAAGTGCTTTAATACAACTAAATGCAGATAAATGTGTAGCTATTATTTCAGCCGAATGTAGTCAAATTTGGTTACCAATGTTAGAAAGAGAAATTTCCAATAATCAATTACCTGCGTTATCAGGATAGCATCATAAGTTTTTATCCAGGTTTTCTTATGATTTATCATTGGAATAGTTGTTAATCGATACACATTTCAATACACAAAATCACCAAACTGAGTTATAGATGTTTTGAAAAAAAAAAAATAATCATACACAAAAAAGTAACAACAAACGCGTTTCATTAACAACATTTCCAAAATAAGCGAAAAAAAGCGCTATCCCAATAAAAACCGTTCCCGGAACGTGCACTTCACTGGATTCCATTCTAGTAGACTATCATATCGTTAGAATGTCATAAAATAATAGTATATTCTTCAACGAGTGCAGAATGATGGCTATTATTCACGCGGATATACGTAACTCATATTTTTAATCGGAACCCATACATTTATAAGTGAAATTAATTCCGGGAAGCGTACATATTCACTATCGCTACTGTTGTCCATTTTTTTCTCTTATAATATGTAAAATTATGATTTTATAATTATTTTGACGTTTCAAACAACGCGCTGTCAGAAGCGATTTGCGTTCTTAGGTATTTGACGTTTCAAAGAGACGATTTGATTCATTCATTTTAATTCCTTTTTGCGCGAATTCTGATAATAATAGAATGTGATTGGCTAACGAGAGTGAATTATTTTCATTATTCACTGGTGTGAAGAATTTATATCATTATGCAGCTAAATATGTAAAAATAATTTGTGCGTTATTATTTCGTCGTGGAGAAAATATTTTATTTCATCTACTATGAATGGGCCTTAATAAAATTTGACAACAAAGTTTTGTAGTCTAAAACTTCAAAATATTATCGATTGTCTAGTTGTCATATTTTTTTCGTCGTGTCAGATAGGGACCAAAAATTATTTTATTACTATTAATCTTGACAACAGTAGCTGGAATGCTACCGAAACGTCGAAATAAAAAATAAAAAACATTATTGTGGTTTGATTCCCAAAAAATAAGAGAAAAAAGAATAAGTAATACCACAAGGAACTTACAGAAGATATTTAAAGCAAAGTATAATATAACCCGCAAAGTGAATATTATGGAAAGTACTTCGAGTGAAAGTGAATCAACAGAAAAAGAAAATGGCAATACGTAAGTTAACAAAATTTATATCATATTTTTTATAATTAATACTACTGTATATTTTTGTTGAATAAAGTTTCATCCAGAGTAAAATAAATTCTTATATTTAACCCGCCTGCGAATAGGACACACACTGCTTACACATCAATATCTCCTCAACAAAGAACCAGCTCCAGAATGTACACATTGCCATGTTTCTCTTTCCATAAAACATATCATCTTAGAGTGTCCCGAATATTCCAGATATAGAAGACAGAACAATTTAAGTGCGGTATTCAAGGATGTGCTCACCAAAGACACAAGTGCTTTAATTAAATATTTCAAAGACATTAATTTGTACAACAAAATTTAAAAATTATCTATAACACATACTACTTGTGTAAGTCCTCCTGCTAATAACTCTTAGTAGTTGATGCGGGTATATTTGTATTAAATAAAAAAAAAAAAATTCTTATATTAATATGTGTACCTATTTATTTATTAATTCAAAAAAATTGATTAATGCTTAAAAGGAACTAAAGATCTTATACCGTGTGTCCCGCGACACGTTCTTCAATTTTTCGTATGCTTATGGTAAATGGACATTTTTACAAATCTATCAAACACGTTAAAAAATTTTATTGTATGCCCAGGATATAGAAATTCTTACAAATTAATTACTATATTACAATGTCACGCTACGCCTAGCGATTTGAATTTACCGTGTTCTAAATAAAAAAAAGTTTTGTTCATGATCCATCAATCACTTATCTTTATAGCGTACTTCAATTTTATAGTTAACAATATTTTTCAGTAGTTTCTAGTTAATTGCATATTGCATTTTATTATTTAAAAGCAGACGTTTGTGATAAGTTGAGTTGTTTCATTTTCCTTACGCGCAAAATTCCAGAATGACGGTATAGTTTCTATGTGTGCCAATATGACTAACAATTAATTGACTTTTCACCGAGCTTTTCACGTATGATTAAACATTTTTATATAATTGACAATCCAACAATTGTAGACTCCGTTTCACATAAGAAGAACCCACTAGAAGTCTAGACGTTGCAGTCGTATGCGCGAAGAAGCTGCACATAACAACCTTAGGCTTTGACCGATTTTGATGTTCTGATATTGTCATGTGCAGCTTATTCGCGCATACGACTGCAACTTCTAGACTTCCACTGGGTTGACTGAGTTCTTCTTCTTATGTGAAACGAAGACTATGGTTCATTTACGATAAGTTTGCAATTTTGACATTTGTAGTAACAATTGCAGCCACCGAAAAAAATCTAAATATCCAAAGTGTAAATGGAATAATTAATCATTTGAAGGGGAAAGTTACGGTTCAAAAGTTGGCTGCCGTGTCCGGGGTTGCCAGACAATTTTATCAGAATTTCTTGTGTTAGTTTGTCGTTTTCATTTCATTCGCATTTTATAGTTTGATATTTACTGGACATCTTCAAATTTATGTATTTAGGCCCGAATAAAATGACCAATAGCTAACTGGGAAATAAATTTATTAGGAAGTCTTATTCAACAAATAAAGTGTGAATGTCTTTCAAACTTAAGATAACAAAAATAATTATTTCATCGTTGTATACAATGAAATTACAATATCTAACCTCATAGGTAATATGTGTAGAGAAAGATAGTTTTATGCACAATGTATATATAATGAAGAATGATAGACAATTGTTATGTTTTGCGGACGCGTTGTAAGTTTCAAAATAGATTTTAGGTTAGCTGTCACCTGCTTGACAGCACTGAATTCAGGATTTCATGTAAATATTTAAATAATTGCTGAAATTGTGTATTACCAACGAAAGTAATCTCTCCTCCAATAAGTTAATCACAGTTCCTTTAGATAATCGAAATCGGCGTAAGAATTATTTATCATGCCATCTTTCAAAGTGGTCAATACGTTCTCTAACGGTATATGGGTGGCGTTCTGGGTTTACAAAATCTACAATTTCTTCCACGAAATCATTGGAAATATCCATTAAAAAAAATGTGACAGTTTTTATTTAAACTTGGTTAGAATCGCCAACACTTTAAAGAGAATAACTCAATTCGTAGTTAATCGGCATCAGTCGTATGTTATTCACAACCCGAACAATTTTATTTCGAACTTATGCCTCCTAATAACTTAACTGTAGAATAATGCTATATATTCTACTAATATAAATTATCCAATAATGGAAAGACGAATATAGTGCTTATTTGATGGATATATATTATTTACAACTTTATTCAGAGTTGGAAAGACCGTGTCTTAATCATCAAAATTTTATAATCTCTGCTCTTATTTTTTGAGTTGAATGGAATCTTATGCAATAAACAACTTATTAACATAATTTTACGCCAACTACTGGAAAAAAATTACAACGTGGCAACGATGTAACACATCTGTCATGTTTTGTTATTGCAAACTTATCGTAAATGAACTATATATGGTGTTCCATTTAAAAAATGGGGAGGGGTGACTGTAGGGGGGAGGGAGTTGAAGTAATAACGTCTACAAAAAGCAAAAATACGTTCCCCTTTATATGAATTTTGACGTGAAAGTGGCGCCTTCAGAATTATGTGTGGTGTATAGTTTTTTCATTGAACTGCTCTCTGTATATTTTTTTAAGTTTCTCCATGACTTTTAATACACACGTACACACACCCTCATCCACACATACACAGGAATAAACAATATTATATTTTTGGTAGAATATTTATTTAAAATTTCCTTTACAATCCTAATATAAAAATGAACAAATTTTACAAATGCACCAACTTGATGGGTCGGTAAATATTTTCATAGCTTATCAAATAGAAATAGTCAAAAATTTTCACAAACCTCAAGTGTTTTCACAATCCTGATTATTATAATTAATAAATAATGCAAACGAGCAATTGTCCAAATTTTCTAGAAGTTATTAATGAGCAAGGCAAGACCTAGACCAAGACTCGAATGTTGTGTGGAGGTGACATGGGCGCCGGAAGGGTCAAATATAGGGGGGGGCAAGTAAAGGTAGATTATAACTTTTATATTTTTATTCTCAAAAATACATATATATGGTTGACTTGAACTAAAACTTAACTCTAATGTTGAAAATATGTATATGCCCTTTTATAAAAAATACATTTGTATGTACATGTACCTTTCTATTGGGAGAAAAGTAATAGAATATTTCTCCTCTTTTGTGCAAACCGATCTATCATTTTTTAAATGATTATGTTTTATTTTTATTCACAAATTCTCGCACATTGTTGGTCTTAGCCAAGTTTTTACACGACAAAAGGTACTAAAAGATCTTTCAATTGTTGTTGTGGTAGGAGGTAGAGCTACGAAAATGTTTAGAGCTTTCTTGATGTTTGGGAAAAAGTATAGTATTTTGTTCTGGTAAATAATCAAAATCGGATATTCAAGTGTCA
>CAJUYH010011385.1:0-11101 GCA_910591685.1 Galerucella tenella
AGATCTAAAATGCGTGCAGTGGAATATATGTCAATAATGTAATAATATGATTGTTCCAACTAAGCGAAATTATGCGTACATGAACGTCACGATCATGCGCATAACAAAATTTCTGTTCCAACAAGTTCCGACAATTCCACGGACTGATAAAAATGCGTTCCAACAAAAACTGGACACGTTCCAATAACTTTCTATAACTTCAAATTGAAAATTTAACAATTCAATTTTATGTTTCCACTAATTTTTTTGTGGTAAACGTACAGTTCTTGAATGTCCAATTTGTATAATGCTACGGTTTCCTTTTTTAAATATACGATGCTGTTATAAGTAGATGTTGCCAGTCGGACTCCCTCATGAAGGGTACCGTACCATTATCTATAATAATGAATATTCTGCTAAATACTTCAAACGTCTACCTGTCGTTATTAATATCAAGCAGAATAATTATTTAAACATAAAATTAACAATAAAAAAACTTCTTCACGGGGAATCGAACCCGGGTCTACCGCGTGAGAGTCTGGTTTGCTTACTACTCGACCACCGAGAGATTTGCAAATTGTTTATCTGTAACGTCAGATGTATTACATAATTTTTGCTTAAAAGGAACTAAAGTTCCTACCGTGTGTCCCGCGACACGTTCTACCTTTCTGTATTTCAGAAGCGATAAAACTGTTAGGTTATAGGCAATCACTTGATGTTGACAAATGACATTTTTTCTTTCAAAATATGTCATTGCTAGGAGCTTCTGAAGTACTCACATGTTAATCAAGGATCTGAGTAGCTCAAAAATGCTTCTAAAAATGATCGTGGATCTGTAGATCACCAGAACTTTGGATTAACAAATTCAAGTAGGATCAAATCGTAGATTAATTGAATATTTTCTTGATTTTGGAAGCTGAATAATCTTAGTTCTGTAGCTACTACCTGAATGGAAGTCGTGAAATCACAAAAGTTGTATTTTTATAAATTTACTCACCAGCATAGGAATATTCGGTACAACGACTAGGTCATCTTGACTACCATTTGATGCTGCTGCATCAAACCGGTACATTTTTTGTAAATTGAAAGTTAGGGTCCCATTTTTGTGGAATGTTACATTTTTTCTTTCCCATTTTTCTCTGGAACAAAAAATTATAATTGATCGTATTAATTAATTGAATGAAATTTGTAAAAGATATTTTTCCAATTTTCACCAATCTTCACTGACAAATTTTTAAAAATCTACCCATAAATAAATTTGGGTTCCTGATTTAAATGGTTTGATTAGGTTAGGTTTTGGGTCAGTGAGATTATTTGGCCATCCTCTCCATTAATAAAATCCTGGAAGCAATAAAGGGGGAAATGAACAAAATTCTAATTATAGGAAAATATAGCTTCCTCTATTAAGCTTTCAGCTTGTTTTTCAATAGTGAGACTTTGCCTACTTTATTACTATTCTTTGGTAACAGAAAAAATGTATGAAATACATAGAGCTGAATTCGGATTACTGCTAGATGTTCAATAATGCTATAATTACGTCAATTTTGAGACACCCTGTATACGTCACTATGGACGTTCAGTATATTAAAATTGAACTTTATTTTTGGTACTGTTCATTTCCGTGAAATCTGTATAATCAAGTTTAGAAAGTATTTTTCTGAATAAGTATGCAAAAAATATTTAGTTATATAAGTAGCACAAATTTCATCAATACTAGCCGAAATCCAATCATTCAACATATCATAATGTTCGTAAGTGTGTTATTCGTGGCATTATCTTGTTATATAATCCACGGAAGAACCAGTACCGTAACTTGGTTAGTGCGGTTTCACATGGTCAGAGTTTCTGCCGGTTAGCCGAACAAATAACTATACACTGAGAGGCACACACCTTCTATGAAAGAACGTTTGCCTTCTCATAGTGACGAGCACGAGAGCAAGCCGCCATGTTAAGGAGGACACACTTGTATAGGAAAAATGTCAAAAAATGTCCAGCGGTAAGCAGTAAATGACATATGGAGACTAGATATTAAAGTTGTCCAGCTATACATAAGTTGATGTGATAAAAATTAACATAGGCCAGACGATAGGGGCAACAACTACAAGTAATTAACAATACGGCGGATTTTTTTTACAGGTACCTCAAAGTATGTAGATTAATATAAAAAAAAGTATACCAGTCTATCGATTTCCAAAATTAGAAAAAAAAGTCAAAATACTTTTTTTTACGAAATTTTCCAATATTTCGCGCTGGGAGGAAGGTAAAGGAAAATAAAAAATACCACCGTGTAGGGGGGGTGTTTTTTAACAAAAAGGGTTTCTCGCGTTTCTTTCGTCCGAGCAATGGTTTGTCGGAAAAAAATTCGGTAAACTAAGTATGTGTTCCGCATCCGCGCGACTCTATTTTCTGAAGCGCGGCGGAGTACTTTATAAACTATTGTACAGTTATAAAGTAGATATAAATAATTGTAATACGGCGTTTTGAAGAGGAAAGTGTCGGCTTTAAGATGGCATTTTTTTTGTCCTAGCACATAATCATTTTTAGCAAATTACACATATATAATATAAATATTATATTCTAATAAAAACCAAGTATCTCAATAAAAAATATATTATATAATAAGGTGGCATTGAAACAACTTTTCGAAGGATGGAAACTGTTATTTAGGAGGTCTGTTCCATAGATAAAATTTAGGGATAATTAATTTTTCCCAATTTCGAAATACGGCACTTTTCATTATTTTTTCAAAATAAAATTTGATACTCATGTAATATAAAGATTAATATCCAACGAAAAAATGTATATAGAGAAAATGCATTAAAGATGATTAATACACTCACGGACAAAATTATCGCATATTTTATTTTAGGTCTTTACTTCTTTTCCCTTTATCACTTTTGTGATTTCGGTTGATAAATCTGTTACATTAGAGTCTTTTACGTTATTATTTATCAAATTAATAACATATTTAATCTTTACAACAGATTCGTGAAGAAATTAGTAAAGTGGCCTGTTTTTGATAATAACGTTTAATTAGGAAAGAACAACAACATGGACACGATACATTAGTTTAAGACAAAATTATAACAATTTAGTACTTAGTATTTCGTCCTCTAGCTCTAACGATACCCTGCATCCTCCTAGGCATGCTGCGCAAAAGATCTTTGATGGTTTCTTGTTGTATTCGATTCCCTTCTTCCTGTGCAGCAATCCTCAATTCTGCAATTGAGTTAGGAGCTGGATTCCGTGCTCGAATATTTCTTTTTGGGATGTCCCATACATGTTCGATGGGATTTGCGTCAGGACTGTATGGTGGCCACTCTAGCTTCGCAATCCCGACATCCTCAATGTACTGGTGTACTGTTCTTGCGGCATGGGCACGGGTATTATCGTGCATTAGCACAAAGTTATCATATCCAATAAAGCCGACATATGGTATAACATGTTCTGCAAGGATGTTGCGTATGTACCAGTCAGCATTCATCCTCAAATTCACTTCAATGAGCTCCGTGCGACTCTCCAAAGAAATGCCAGCCCATAGCATAATGGAACCACCACCAAAGCTAAGATTATGTGCAAGATTACATTCTGCGAAACGTTCTCCTGGCCTTCTGTACACTCGACTACGTCTATCAGGCTTCCATAATTGTATTCTTGTTTCGTCTGTAAAAATAACTTTTCCCCATTGATGTTCATTCCAGTAAGCAGGTGCTCTTGCAAATTGTACCTAGCCGTCCGATTTTATAACGTGGAAGAAGCCGAGGAACTCTAGCAGGGCGTCTTGGCTTTAAATCGACCTCCTTAAGTCTCCTTATTATTGTTTTGGTAGAAACATTGACTTGCCTTGCATTTAGTAATTGATTTTTTAGATGCGGAGCAGTGAGTGTACGACTTCGCAAAGATTGAATTCTTAAATATTGCTCATCCCTTGGCGTTGTACATCTTTTACGTCCTTGACCAGGCCGCCTTTTGTATCCTCCAGTCTCATTGTAAAGTTTTAGTACGCGAGAAACAGTCGATTGATGGACATTCAATCTCTGTGCAATGTCTTCTTGTCTGTACCCCTCATTGATTAAACAAACAATCTTAACCGAGACTAACCCATTTAAACGAGGCATGTTACTAACTGGAACTACAGATTGAAGGAATAATGCACTGAAAATGTCATTCTGACAACGCTAAATGAAGGGAAACCACTGTTTTAGTCGTCAAGGCAGACTATGCTACATTTTTAGTTTTCCGCTAATTTAACGTTATCGCTTATTCAGTTATAAAAGCTATGTCTATACATTACTCTATCTGTAATAAATTGCAAAATCCGTAGAACACTCCAATGTAACAGACTTAGCAACCGAAATCACAAAAGTGCTAAGGGAAAATAAATATAGACCTAAAATAAAATATGCAATAATTTTGTCCGTGAGTGTATATGATTTTAAGATATAATTTTTTTCGTACCTTTTTTCAATAAAAATATGTAAAAATCAATTTATCACCTTTTATTTATCATTCACAACCTTAACTGTTACTAAAGATTACAAAAAAATTCTGATTGAATATTTATATTTTTTTCCGCCGTGCAGCAGAGTCGCGCGGATGCGGAACACATACTTAGTTTAATGAATTTTTTACGGACCAACCATTGATCGGTCGAAAAAAACACACGAAATCTTTTTTATTGCAAAACACTTCCCCTACACGGTGGTGTTTTTTATTCCTCTCCACCTTCCTCCCAGCTTGAAATATTATAAACTTTTTTTTATATTAATCTACATACTTTAGGGTACTTATGGAAAAAAATCAGCCGTATTGCTAATTACTTTTGTACTTTTGGTCTAAAATGACCCATACCGAGTGGCCTAACACCACATTCTGTGTATTTTTTCTGGCTAACGGTAGGTACGTGAAATAGTTTTTATAAAATATGAAAGTATCTATTTTTCACTTCCATGATTTTCTTAATAAATCAACACATCAACCATAACATTGAAAGCTAATGATTATATTTGTCAAACTTATTTCAATGGAGAAGAGGATTATATAGTGATGTATGAACACTCTCTCATTAAAGGAGATCTCAAGATATTTCCTACAGGGAGAAATGAAGATTCGCAAACGATCGACCATCAATTTATAAAAAGTTTGGTTCATCCTGCTAATATGGGTGGCCCTGTATATTTAAATATATTTACAAAATATGGTCCCATATATGGCTTAGCTTTTATCCAAGTTTTTTCGCATCTCTCCCGACAAAACTACCTCGCACTAATGCTGTACCCTGTATGTTATAAAGGTTCCAAGCCCGATATTGTACGGAGCCGGCTTTGTACAAGCGACAGCACTTTGAAAGTTCTCAAGTATTTTCAGTTAGAAAAAGAAGCTGGCAATTATTAATTTCAAAGCATTTTCGAATTTAAGGTTAGCTATACTTACGTCAAAATAGCAAATAAAACAAACGACATAGGTACCAAAAGCCCGGATATACGTTACAAACGATGACGCACACCAAGAAGGCTATTGAATGTACTATACCTACTTCATATTTTGTCAAAAAAAATTATAAAGTTCATAAAATACCCTTCTTGGTGTGCGTCATCGATTGTTAATGTCCTTGTTACACATTATGTTGGAAAAAATGGAAAAAAGGCAGGTCCGTGATTAATCCTAATCAAAATATCACAATAATATGTACAAGAGGAAAATTTTGTAATGTGCGATTCTGAACTGATAACAGTAAACACTCACTACAACACTAACACTTTGCCGAAATTTGCTCTTAATTGTTGCAATAAACTTGAAAATGATAACATTTTCAAATAGAATATGGAGATACATTTGAAACGATATATCACAAGCCTATAATACTTCCCATTTGAGAAATTTGGGGTTGGAGGTAGGAATCGCATTTTCAAGTTGAAGAATGACAATTTATAAATCAAATTTGTCGTGATTTCGGGTTTGTTTTATAAATAGGTATGGACAGTGACCGAAATAATGGATGGCTTTTATACACTGTATATGAGTATAAAATGATTCATACCGTGTATTATTCATGTATTCTGCATAAAAACACCTTTTTGTTGACATAATAATGATTGATTGGAAACATTTATTTTGCAATTATTACTATTTTTTCATGAATATACCTTAATAATCCAGTCAATGATGTAAAAATTTCAATGATATCGAAATATAATTCGAAAATGCTAGTAAGTATTGACTTGAAACTTTTTGCAAACTGTTAAGTTTGGTTGTTTGGTAATTAGCGCGTAATTAATAATTTAATAAACAATAAATAAACATTTATGAGGCAAATTGGTTAACTTAATTTTCACCAAAATTTTTTTCCCGCTGATTACGATCCGTCCTCGGAGAAATAAAAAATCAACTGTTTATATTTTAAATTTTGACAGATTCCAAGTTCAACAGTTCAAAAATTTCACATCATATTTGAATTTCGCAGCATAAAATACATAAGAACATGCAAATATTTTAGCCAATTGATTTTTTTTCTGTAATTTCTCAGCTAGTTGACAGCTGTCAAGTACCAAAATTGAAAATTGAGCATAAATTTTCACTAGTAATACCACTAGAGGTCAAAGAATTTCCGGATTTAATTTGACCTCGTGTGGTATTCAGTGAGAAAATTCCACACCAAATGTGTTTCCAACAACATCAGGATATAATTTACGCAATAAGGTCTGCTTCAACTTCTGCAAAGACAGTCCAGGAATCTCTAAATCAAGAGCAAGCAACTTCGAATCAACCTGCCATAGTATACAATAATTGCGTTTAATATAAACATAAATCATAATGGTCAATGAATTTAGAAAACATTTAAGCTTTTTATTGAAATTAATCAAAATTGTTATGTAAACAAATAAAAATTAGATTGTTACAAAAAATATTCTGTTATTATAAACGTCAAAAAAATTTCCAGTGTGGAAGTGTAAAATTTTCAAATAAACATAAAACAATGTGAATATGCACTTTTTTAGCAATTTTCCATTTTTGATATAACAGCTAGTTGACAGCTGTCGAGTGTCGTGATCACAAAATAGTCTAACCTATAGAAGTGAAAGTTTATAGGATGACCTTGAATACAAAAATGGGGTTTTAAACCCATCCACCTGAAGCGTTAGTTGCAATTGAGTTGTCGAAACAGGCCTGGCAGCTAAGGCCTTTAGCACGAAAAGAAGAAAAGATTTTAAAATGCATCAAAGCTGTCATATAGTTGTTGTCACCATTGTCTTTTATAGATTGTTTACTTTTGCCATTTGCTGCTGTTATTTGTGTTTTCATTAGATACTGTAAGTCTTATCAAGTGTGATAATTCATAATTTTTTATAATGGTTGGTGTGAAGTGTTGCGTTCCTGGGTGTACAGACATTGCATCAAATGACATAGGTTTCCCAAACATGACCCTTTGTTGTTGAATGAATGGGTTGCCTCTATTCGCAATCCAAAAAGGAATTAAGCGCTGAACAGATTCATGAATCCTACAAAGTTTGCAACAGATATTTTGAACCACAATATATTGTTATTGGGACAAAAAGGGGCCTCACTTGCAAAGATGTTCCTACAATCCTTTCAGGATTGATCAAAAAGTGATAGGAAATACGTAATATTATCACTCTTAGGTATTACTTAGCGCGTGGTAAAATGTAAATTGCATTCAGGAATTCCTAAGTTCGTTTTAGGTATTATCTGACTAGAAAATGGTTAGTGAAATCGGGCATTAGTCATTCAAAAACAAACTTCCATTAAAAAAAGCGTTATGAAATAGTTCTGAACCCATCCACTGCGATCGCTGAAATTCTTCTTCCCTTAGTCTGTTTTTCGGCCTCAGCTGCCCTGCCTATTCCGACAACTCAATTGCAACTAGCGCTTCAGGTGGATGGGTTTGACACCTCATTTTTTCATTCCAGGTAATCCTATTGGACTTTAACTTCTATAGGTTAGACTGTTTTGTGGTCGTGATTGAATATTAATCGTTTGTCAGCTAGTTGACAGTTTAGCATTAACGTAATGTCTGTAACTTTTCTTTTGACTAACGATATCCAGATTTTTAATGATTTTTTCAAAAGCTATGATTGATTGGCATTAGATTCAATCCACCTACAATTAGGTCAGAAAAAAAAAAGTTTTTCAAGTTGGAACAGTCAATTTGAGGACAAGCGGAATGGCAAATTTGAAATGGTTATATCTCGTTTAAAGCGTGGGTATCAAAGAGAAATATTATTATTGGGAAAAACAGCATGATACTTGCAGCTGAATGATTTGGCGCGATACTCTCACTTCTTAATCTCTTAAGACTTGACTTATCAGACTTAAAATCAAATACTGAAGTGCAAAATCATTAAATTGCAAATATTGTACAATATTACACAAATACTGAAAGTTTAGAATTCAAAAAACCCCCGCCTTAAGTGATAGCTCATATCTCCATAGCCAAGGTAGGCTAGTAATAACTGGTAGTAACTTTACGCTACTCACACGTTCAACGGCTCTCTTATTATTTATTTGTAATTTATTGGGAATAAGTGAAGAGGACGGAGTGAAAAAGCTGAATATAATTTTGAAACAATATTGACTGTATATTGATCGAAATTCATGTTCATCATGTTATACTTACTTGTATACATAAGGTCCTAATTCGTCTACAATTGGTTTCGATCCATTATTAAGGAACTCGTCAGCATTGGTAACATTGTATATATACACTTTTATCCTGGGTTCTACTGGTGGTTTTGACCACCATTTGAACGTTTGGGATCCCTCTTTTAATTTTATTTGCTACAAAAAAAAAGATTTGATAAGTTTAATATTGAAACGTTAGATATTCGGTATTTTTATGGGTACAACTGAATTAAGTAGGTAAGTGGACCTAGAAAGAAACTGTTCATTAGCCTTGGTCAATACACAACTGTGTTTCAAGCAGAGACGATTGCCGCTATAGCCTGCATTTATGAAAACATCAGAAAAGGATATAAGTGCCGGTCAAAAAATTGAAATTTTTACTTGAAGCCAGGCTCTGCTTAAAGCTATCAGCAATCAAACAACCATGTCTAAACCAGGGTAGGGGATCTCTGGAGGTGCGAGGGTGCTGCCACATAGAGAGTCCCGTCAGTACTAAAATTTCTAATTTAGTCAGAACTGTAACGCCGTTAGTGGTAGTTGCAGATTCTTCCACATATCAGCGCTTACATCCTAATGTGTACTTAGCGTTGAGGGTACCGGTCACAGGGCTGCGAGCATGCGCAGTAACTACATGTGGCTATTGCGAATGAGTCGAATGAAGAATCGAATGAATCGAAGAGCGAAGTCTCGGACAGCTGATTATGTTTTGTGGGTTATGTCAGAGGTTATAGGTCTGGTTATATTTATATGTAATGATTCTTAACTCCACTCATGCGCAAAAGCCACATTTAGTTACTGCGCATGCTTGCAGCCCTGTGATCGGTACCCTCAACGCTAAGTCCTAACGTGTTATCTATGATCCTAGCCTGACAGCTGTAGATCAACGTCTTACAACGTGTATCGTGAGTTTGTCCGGTTTTCGTTTTTAAAAACTATTTTACTTATTTGTGGGTGTGTTGAGTATTCGTAGTTGGTTTTTATTGTTTATAGTGGGACTTTTATTTCAAGGGACAATGTCGAGAATATGTTTTGTGGAAGACTGTAATGTGAGGTGCACCCGGTAAGCTCTATCTTCATAAAAAACATGTTTTATTAAATGAAAAGTCACAGAAGTAGTTATTCTTCCATACAGCTTTGAACTTCCCAGCATTGTTGTTGAATATTTATTTTTCTTCATGTTTGTCATTAAAATATGTAAAAAAACGTTTTATCTATTGTGCACTTTTTTCATTCAATAAAATATATAAACTTGATGATTATTGCTTTATTTTTCTCACTTCAGGCATTAACTATATGGAGCATACATGTCATTTTGCAATAAAAGTAAAATTACAGTAATTTTGAATATGCCGCCAAAAGCTGTGAATTCACAGGAATCTTCTTTTTCAGCTGTTAGCGAAGTTCACAACCATCATTTGTGTTGAGGTACTGACGAGACTCTCAAGGTGGTGTCACCCGTACTAATAGAGGGCTCTACGCACTATTCAGGAGTTGTAACGCGAACTGTCGATCAGGGGTTATGTAACCAATTGATATCAGTTGGCATAATAGGGTGAAATGAAAAATTCCAACCTTTCGTTGTCATTTATATTTAGTGATTCAGGTTCATGCTGTGTGTTTTCTAATTGTGGATGGATTTCTAGGGTCTCTCGGAATATTTTACAGTTCGTACAACTCTCGAAAGTCTTCATAAACTGTGATCTTCTAAATCAGCTCTTGCTTCTTCCAATTCCCCCGTTTTGTATATACAATGTTTATAAATGTTGAAAGAGATAAATATATATCCTTATATAAACTATTCTTTTACTTATTTGTAAGACCTCAATTGCAAATATAAATTGTCAAATTAAAAAATACAATCAGATGAAATAAGTAAGATTTCTTTGTTCCATTCTGTTCTCTGAGATCTGATGGTGAACTTTTCGATGGTTAACCAGTTGGTGTGGCCTGAATATCGTATTACAGCACCCTTTTGAGGTTAACCAATGGTTTAATATTGGCATGTAAAGTTAAAATTTCACTGTTAATTTTATCTGTATTAAGACCTAAAAGGTGGGTGTGGCCTAAAAAACATGTCATGGAAAAGCTTCCACTTTCCAAACTGTCACTCTACCAAATACCAGTAAACACAAGTAGAGTCGACAGCGAGCAGCCGAGTAGGAAGGACGTGTCTTGAATACTCAGAAGCAAGCGAAGCAGATTTTGAGAAAGCGATCGGACGGAGGCTGATTTTTATCAGCCGAACCGGCGAAAGCTAATCAGACGACGGAAACAGCGTTTTAAACGCAAATAGTGTTTTTTAACACTTATTTTCCATTTATATGAAAGTCTTGAATAATATTTTTATTTTTCAAGTCCGGATTTGATAGATGTTTATATGTTTTAGGACCTGTGGAGGACAGGAACTATTAAGATGCCACCCAAAAAGATGAACGACAGCCGTGCTAGCAGCCAAGCTAGCGACAGGACAAGGAGGACAATG
>CAJUYH010011386.1:0-11100 GCA_910591685.1 Galerucella tenella
CTTTTTGTGTACATTACCTCATCTATAATTATTGTACGCAAACGTTTATTAATAGAAAACAAGGTAATATTATGCATCCCTCTAATGCAACCTATTGAACGTGTAAGCCATTAATTTGGATTAATGTAAAAAGGTTGGTAGGTAATATACATAAAACGGGATTAAAACAGGACATATGTTCTGCGGTTTAATTAATCGCTTTAATACAACTTTAAAAGGCACTTTCTATTGATCTGACCGGTTCGTGTGGATATTTCCTTTTAGTATGGTTGGGATAAAATACCTACAGCAGCGGAGTGTCACTAATTTACGAAGTGTATCTTAAAATGCATTCTTCTAATTTTTGATTTTTGTTTGTGAACAAAAAATCGAGGACATGAGTTGTCACTTACTTTTTCACAATGGCGGCTCGTCGTTAATTTTATAGGGTCATAGGTAATGTGACCAAAATCTTAAAATATGGAACGCCACTGAGAAGCCCACACCCAATTTCTGTCCAGAAGTCGTTAAAATCATAAAAAAGCAATATTTGTGCATCAGAGGCAAAATATTTTTTTGCCCTTGAGAAATGCTTCTTTTAGGCAGTACATGAAGTATAAAAGTATAACGAAAAATAAACAATAGCCAAAAATACGCATTATTATTAACGTTATTAAATGAAAAATAGTTTCGCAAATCACTACGCACTTCGTCACGGCAAATCCGCATAGGAATTTCCGTAAATTTCGCGAATTTGATATAAGTTCAACAAGCTAAATCAAAGGTGCAAGAAAATACATCCTAATACAACCAAAAAACAACCAAATACAACCTAATAATATATGTTTTCACGAGTAATTTGCATTTTGTAAATTTGAAAAAGCTGTGGTAGACGATAAGAATTTTTTTTTTTTAATATGTTTTTCTGTCGATTTTTGACTTTATAGTCTGTTTCTTATTGTCTGACAGCACGCGAAAGGGTCACAGATGCTAGTCAGGTAGTAAACCATAAGCGTCACCGTTCATCTAAGGAATTTATTTACTATTTAATTTTATACCCGATCTGATATATAAAGGTAATATGAATCTAAATTCTAATCTAAATAATGCTATAATCGTTATGGACAATGCCACTTATCATTCGCGATAAACAGAAAATCTTCCATCTACCTCTTGGAGAAAAGCTGATATTAGAAACTGGTTAATCGTGAAAGATATACCATTTGAAGATGATATGTTGAAAAAAGAACTTTTAAAGGTTGCTTCAGATCACAAGCTACAATTCAAAAAGTTTTTTATTGATAAAATAGCCAATAATCGTGGGAGTACAGTGCTTCGTTTGCCGCCATACCAATGCGATAGAGTTAATATGGGCCCAAATGAAAGGTTATGGAGCTAGACATAATAAAACATTTAAAATGAAAGATGTTCGTGAACTAATGAAGTACTCATTGACAACAATAACTGAAGAGAACTGGAGAGATGCTGTGAATCATGTAATTAAAAATGAAGAGAAAATGTGGGTTTTAGATAACCTCATAGAACAAACTATAGAACCGATAGTGATCTCTCTCGACGAGTCTCCGGATGATTCTTGTATGGCCAGCGAAGAGGATGATACTATAGATTGAATTTTATATTTCCTATAAATGGTATGTTTACTTTACTTGACATACATTAATTCATTGTCAATAAATTTGAATTATGAAAATTAAACTATATTTTTTTCAATTAATTTAATTTAATAAAAATGAAAATGTAACTTGTTAATAGGCCTGAACGAATGAATTTTAATTCAACTGTAATGTCGACCGAATCTAATTAAATAAGCAGAATAAACTAATATCGTAATCTCCGCCACTGCCGCAATATTTATCGTTTATCTGGCATTGTTCAGTTTTATTACCATATTGTATTTTGAGCTGAAACAGGGATGTATAGATAACCAATACAGACACCTAAGTACTTCTTTTGCATTAGAATTTTAGTATTTACTTGTAAAATTCTTAGGATCACTCTGTAAAAGATAAATTTCTATTTGAATATTTGATGAGGCTACTGTGCTGTCAGACATTAAAAAATAGAGTATAAATTGCCGATAACTGGAAAACAAAGCATTTTTCAAAAAATTACCAAGAGTCAAAAAGTGTTCATTCACCTTACCCTATAAAATGCATAACGCAAGTTTTTGTTTAATAATTATTGGTTTTTTCCTTGCGTTTTTTATTGGTCGGTCAACTCATGTTTTTGTGCATCTTTTTAGAGGTGCACCGCTCGCCTATTGTCTTTGCTAGTTTGTTCAAAATCTGGAAGAGGACGACCACTTTCCTTTAGTTTTTATAGTTTCCCAAAATTAAGTTCTTCTTCTCATTATTTCGCTTCAAATGCTCTCCTTTATATCAAATATAGCTCTGCCTGTCAACCCCTCTACTCATCTCTTTTCTAATCGTATATTAATATACGACGTAAGTACACCATTTTCTCAGTATTTTTATATGGATCATCCTGTATTTTATATCGAAGAGTAGGGACTATTACCATAATTTTATTTTTATTCTGCATTTCCCATACCTGAAGTAATTAGTTTTCGGGATATTTTCATTTTTCAATGCAAAGCATCATTCATAGGTGTGGATTTGTTTACGAAATTTTAAAGGTTTATAAAAAACGACATTTATAGAGAAATAAGAAACAACACGCGAAAAAATACCACTAGTTTGGCTAAAATATAGAAGTCCTAATTACATAACATCAGGTAAACTAAATTACATCCTAAATAATACTTTGAAGTAAGAATTTGGCTTACACTCACTTGCGCACTTTGAAATTTTCAAATTCACAGTTTCCTATTGTGCAACATTGTCATATAAGTTGTCTTGTTAGTTCGTGGTGCTGCTTGTTGTTTGTGTCAACATGTCCGCTGCCTACTACACCTTGCAACAAAATGGACGAGTGAAGTATTGCGAACTAAAATTTTGCATGCACTTGTGGTTGTCTCTGTTACGACACTATATCATCATAAATAAAAATGAAATTATGTTTACATCTGATATTTTTGCATGATATTTATGCCCGGCTGTGATTTTTGTAACAATCAGTTATCAAAGTCTCATGACTGCCTTAAGTGTATCTGTCTGCGACAATATTTGTCTAAACTTCATTCTAAAACCATCTCTTACTTATTCCATTGATCGATATTTTTATTTAATTCTTGAAAAAACATTTTTTTTAATAAACAGTCAGGACGTTTCACTCCAGGTGGTCAAGTTTTGAAAATCAGTGAAATCGAATTCACAAGTGAAATATTTCGATTTTAAATTCGCCATCGAAATAGTATTACTAGTTTTGAATTATAGTGAAACGAAATTATTATAAATTCACTTAAATTAATTTAATTCGAACGACACAATCTGACAACAGTGGAATAGCCCTCATATTAGTTTAAACGTAAATTATTAAGTAAAAAGACGAATAATTCAGGTTAAGTTTTATCATTTTCATGAGATGAAAAATATAATAATAATAAATTAAAATATATCTTAATATAACTTATTGGGGATTTTCCAAGAGATAGGTAACATTTATACACTCTTAGTAAATTGAATTACACATAGGTATACGTTAATATTTTATTATTACAAAACCCAACACAAAAGTATAAATACAGCCCGATGTTAGTTTGGTACCTACCACTTCCATAGAAGCGAAGACTACTTAAAATTATTATATCCTAATATGTATAAAAAAATGTCTCATATTCTTGACGAAGGTACAACTTCTTTCCTACCTTAGTAGATTTGTTGTTATGATGCTGTTATATGAGATGCCAAATATGGATCTAAAATGTTTATCAATTCGCCAGCAGCTTCTTTATGAAGTCTGTAAACTTTTAGGAACTAGCGATCACTTAGAATTTAGATGGAAGGGATCGTGCCTAAAATGATGAAGCACCGTTTTTGGCGTTAAAAAATCATCCTCCACACAAGTTTCACATTATTTAGCACTGTTTGATGCAGTTCCTCTAAATTTGCCATGTAGAATCCTACCGCTTATTGTTCGAGCCTCGGGTTAAGCTTTGTATTCGACGCCCTTATCAGATCTATAGGAATGGAAAGTTTAATAAATGCAAAAGGGTCTATACTTTCAAAGTATATACTATTTAAAACTTGGCAATTTAGGTGGACCACTTTGTATACGTGTTTGACGGATTTTAATGATTTATTACTATCAACCAATTTCAAATCGAGTATAGATTTAAAAAATATAAAACGTTCTCGCGTTACTCTCGTCTAACTAATAACTGCTTATTCCTAGTATATAGAGTAACTAAAAAGGTACAAAAAGGAAGTCAAACTTAGTCAAACTGAAAGGAGGGTTGTTAAAACTATACAAAGTATCCGACAAAACCACAACACAAAATTCGATGATTCTAACCCCAAATAAATCAACATTTGGTAAGTGAAATAAGCGTTTCGACAGCTAAACAGTATTCGAATTAAATTGGTGAAATTTTTTCTAATTCGAATTTTATTTCACACATGAAATAAGTTCAAAACTTGGATTGATCTAAAAATCTAAATCAATCGAGATATGGGAAATTTCGCTAGTGAAATATTTCAAAACTAGACCCCCTGATGTAAACCTTCAATTTAGAATTTCGCACCAAATCATATTCCACATACTATTATGTTACATATAGAATCAAATGTATCTTTTATATTTTTGTAATTGAAACACAATATTTTTACGTGCCTATGTTGTATCTTCAGGTGTCGGGGTCAATATATCGAATGCAGGTACTGAACCAAACAACCGATCAGACTGTCACAAAACGTCTTATCAACTATTTTCATCTAACTAGACAAGATCGATCGGTCGGCGTTTGGTTCTCAAGATGTCTTACAAGATACTGAAGTAGACGTACGTCGGGACTAAAAGCTTCTGTTCAGTCACGATTCCGTTGTTTGATGCATTCTATAATTTTATATATTTCTTGTAGCAAGCTTATAAATGTCAGTTTGCATCTGGAAGACGATCGTTATGCATAAATGATATACTTTGAGATAAAAGGTTTTTTCGTCAAGTTAATAAGCCGTTATTGATACGTAACAACAGTATGGTTTATATCTGTTACGGTAAAAGTAGATATTGCGGCAAATGTACACATTTTCCGGTAAATGTGGTCATTTGCCTCCTCGTTTGGGTAATGTGCATTCAACTAACATTCACAATTTCAAAGGAGGGAAATGTACATTGAATTCACAAGGTCCATGTCGTTTTGGTAAATGTGAGTGAATGTGAGAAAAAGGGGAAGGAAATATAATCATTACATTCTTCCATCCCCTTAAAAGATATCCAATACTTTGTAATGAACATTAATATATTCAAGAAAATGAAAGGAATATAATCATTGGATTCTCCCTTCCCTTTTAAGATATCCAATACTTTCTAATAAACATTAAGTTATTCAAGAAGGGGAAGGGAATACAACCATTGGAATTACCCTTCTCCTTCTTGATTAACTTGATATGCGCGTTACAAAGTATTGAATGCATTCATCCTTCCCATTTTTGAAAAATATCCAATACTTTGTAACGCGCATATCATAGATTCAAGAAAGAGAACGGCTGATCCAATGATTATATTTCCTTCCCCTTCTTGAATAACCCAGTGTGCATTACAATGCATTCATTACTGAAGCAGTGCGATCAACATTCTTGTTCGAAATCTAACTTAAAAAACAATAAGAGAAAGAAATATATTTACTATAGGTAAATATTTTTTTACTGCAACAACATTTTTAATTTATTTGTACAACTTTTCTTAAACCATGAAGGTATAACTGGTATAAGCACCGTACACTAACTACCGACAAGTAAATTCACTTCGTCGATTTTTGGGTTACTGAAAATTACCTTAACCCTCCTATCGTCTGGCGAGTTCTGGCTAGTTTAAAGCGAGTATTGAATGTTGTACTATGATAACAAACGTGTCTCCAGAGAAAAGATGTACCAAAATTTTCAAACGTTCCGACACAAATAAATTTACTTGTCGGTAGTTAGTGTACGGTGGTATTTGTATACATTTACCAAAACGTGAAGGCAACAATACACATTTGCCGGGAAATGTACATGTACATTATATTCAGTTCACATATATAGATATATCTAGATACCTAACTTTTTGAGAAATGTACACATTTCACGGTACAAGTGTACATTTCCCAAAAGTGTACATTCACCGTAACATATCTCAATCTTTCCGTAATTATCAAATAAAATCGAAAAGTAAGGAGGCAGTAGAAATATTACATATATCACTAGACCGGCTTCACAAATTACATTTCAATGTTGGGAATTAATTATAGAAATTGATAAGAATAAACACGTAAATATAAGATATTGTCGGGCCGTTCTTATAGTCTATTTTTATAAATGAGAGTTTTAAATGATAAAGCATTCGTAAACCATAGGGGTATTAGTTTTTTTAGAGGACAGTTGAAATATTTTTGGAAGTTATACCTTGAGTGATTTAGTATGAAACAGCATTTGCTTAAATATAATAAGAAGGGTGTATCGGGTGTAGGTACACTTAAATTTTCACGTAATTAGCCTGCTTATAGCTTCCAAAGAGCTGAAGGTTATTGGCAAATGGGTACATATAATATAATATAATCTTATGATACGGCTATGTAATATTCAATACACAGGACTTGTGGCCTGCCCAAATCTTTTTCTATTGTTCTCTACAGCATATGGTTATAATGGATCAATAAAAGACCGAAAACTTGGATTAGGTACATTTATGAAAATTTAAGGAAATATTTAGATTACACTTTCGGATTAGAAAGTTATAGTGATAAGGTGTTTTGTTCGTGTGACCTTTCAGCAGTACTCAAACGTTTTTTAACTGACTTGTAGCAGAAAACTTTTAACATTGTGTCGTTTTTTTATGAGCGTATAGATATATGAGACCCAACCAGATATATTGGATACTTCATTCTACATATGAAAACAAAAACTACGACCTTTTTTAGTAATCATGACCTTTCTTATTATAAAAAGGAGGAATTTTTTTCTTTCGTATATTCAGCGCCATATTATCTCAAAAACGAAGTAAGCTGTCGACATGATCGTTTTTGGATGATAAAAAGTTTTTAAAAGCAAAAGTTTTATATAATATTTTATAATGCCAAGATATCAGACTTTTAAACATACAAGTACACTTTTACGAGTATATGCTATCTAAATTAAAGTAATAAAACATATTAAACCTGATTGCACCAAAGAAATTAAAGACTTATCAACAGATTGTGAAATTGCTTTGAATTCTCAATCTGACATTTGCAAATGCGGAAAAATATAAATTGAAAATTTTATTTCCTGAAACAACTATCATTATTTAAGTAGAGCGTGTTTTCAATAGATGTCAAGATAATAGTGTTATTTGAAAATTACTTTTCAAAAAGTAGAGCGGTTAATAAGAAACATCTTCTCGTGCTATATTCCCCGACAGACAATGAATTATACTTCTAAGTTGAACGGGGTTTTAATATCTTTGTATTTACAAACCAGAATATATACTATCGTGCCATCTATTCAGGATTTAAATTGTAACAAGACGAACTGCTTTCCTAAGGACATGTTTGCGATCATCATATCTAACTAACATTAAGATTTCCATTCGTTATTTTTCCGATAAATTCTCCATTATTCGTACTTTGGTTTCAAACTTCCTCCTAGTTTGAAATTAGTATCAATTTTTACAATTTATAGATAAATAAAGATGTGGTTGACGTTTTCAATGCCCACTTTTTTTTGGTTTAACTTCATAGAAATCTACAAGGTCATATAATTATGTAGTACAATTTAATTTGAAAAAAAAGAAAACCGATATTATGTACCTATTGCAATTATTTTTGTACAGAAAAAAAATAAGGTTGTTTGTGATACTTCACCCGACCTAGAGGTTGTCATTTCAAAAAATTCAAGATGGCAACCGTACGCAAAAAAGCGTTTGACCTTTGCTTTGAAATATGCAGAATAGCGACTCATTTATCATCCTAGAATTTTAAAACCTTCTCCTTATCCGTTTCAAAGATAATCCCTTGGTGCAAGACTTCTTAACAACGGTGTGTAATTAAGTTTAACCATTTTTTATTTATTTTTAGTAAAGAAAAGTAACCGACCTCAAAGTTTAATATCTCGATCATATTAATATTTTTATAACCCCAAAAAGATTACTTGGACGCCCATGGTGGCAAAATTATTGCATCAACATTGCTTCTAAGAATTTCGAAATCATGTATTATCCCTGTGACGAATTTTGTCGTCTCATAATCGGTCAACAGAGTGTTCTCATTTTGCCGAACAAATCGTGTTACTGATCACCCCGGTATATGAATATTTGTATAGGTTGTGGAAAAATAGCTGCCGGATATTACGTCACTGATGTGTTTATTTGTTCCAAGCAAATATTAGTTCTCGGCCATTCGAAATGTACACAAACTGCATATTATTATCGTTTCCTTACCAATGAATATACCCTCCTTCTAGATTCAATATTGATTTTATATGCAGTTTACAATAGAGAATAAAGAATAGGTTATGTTTACTTATCAAAAAAGGTTTTTCTTTATTTATTATAAGTAAATCATTTTTATTCAAAATAATCGTGATTGGTATTTTCAGGTTACTTTTATAATTTAAAATAGTACTTTTGTTTTAGATGAATTGCTAGACTAATCAACAGATTATATTAATTATTGATGAAACTATTAAAAAATAAATTATAGTTGATAAAAACTAAAACACACCCTTTATAGGCATAAAAAGTGAGAAATATTTCTAACTCAAGAATAAAATGGTCAACGAAAATAGCTATTTGTATAACAAGGAAGCAAAATGCTACTTTATCATTAATTTTAATTTTATTATCATTCTAATTTTTAATTAGAGTAATTTTGTATATTGATGTTAAATGTGCAGTTTTGAGTGAACATTATTATTAATATTTAAAAAAATTAATGGATGTGTCTTATGTCATGAGAATATAATAATTTTTTGCACGAACTGAATTTTAATACCGCGCCTGCTTCCGCCCAATACACCTGTTTAGAATAGAAAATCTTACAATACGTTTTTAACTCATACACGTAATCCGTATTGCTTTCTAATTACTTACGAACAATTCTTACGTTGTTTCTTGTGGCATGAATTATATAGTAAGAATCGCTTGAATAATTCATTAGAGGCATTACAGATGAATGGGAATACCCACTATTTCTAAAGGGTTATTAATGGTTTTCGAAACTGATAATTATTTTCATCACGAACTATAATATTAAAAAACCTGGATTATCCCGAGAGTATTTAATAATGAGATTCAAAATAAATAACTTGTAACTATAATACGAATTAGTATGTAAATTATTGATAGTTTTTGTTACATAGTTATAATAAATGTAATTGGTGTTGATTTAGTAAGTAGTTCACTTATGCAATGTTAATACTCGCGTGCTTTCAGACTGATTATTCTGGAAGGAAATACAAAGTGAGGTTAATGTATAGAACGTGTTCAGCATACGTTTGTCCACGTAACATATATCAGGAGCGGGTAAACATACAACACGGCTCTTTCAACTGCGCATGACTCAAGACTTTGCCAAATTTAGTAGTAACATAACAATATTGAAATAAATATGTAAAAATCAGAAATATAAAACTAAAAAAAAAAACAAGAAAACCCAGGCCCAAACCCGGTTGATCAAAGTGTAACTATGTATAAAAATATCAGAAACCCGCGTATATATAGTCCCTCGAACTTTCTTGAATTCACCGCCTTCTACGCTGTTCGAGAACAGTCTCGAACATTACCTGTTGGAGAACCTTTCTAGAAAGGTCGCATTCATAGTTTGCGACAGGACCGGCTTCTGAATGACTGAGTTCGTAACAATAGTATATGATAAAATAACACTGTTAATAAAGTAAATAAGTGAATTACATTTTTTTCAATAATTAGCATTCTTTTAATTAATAGCTATTTTTGTATCAAGACCAGAAAGTAGTACGTTGGCAATCTGTCGAGACTACCAAAGGACTTTCTGCTCGAAATACACAAAGATTTTTTCTACGATCACACCAAAATAAAATTAAATGCCATTGTTTGTACTTTAGCAGTATCCAGGTTGCAGTTTCGTGTACCTATGAACGTAGGCAACACCTTTTACAGTAAGATATTTCAGATGATATTTTTTAGATTTCCCTATTTCTCATTAAATTATTACGAAAAATACTGTTGGATGCTTTAACATATTAGAAAATCAACTCAAATATTTCATTCTACAGTTTATATTAAAATAACTACTAGCTCTCTTTTATCTATAAATAAAATTAGGCGTGCGCCAAAGTCACTTTCTGCTTAAGAGCGCCAATAATGTCAAATTATGACAGAAAACATCAACTTTGCAGTTGCTTTTCAACAAAAGACGACTTTCGATAGTGGTCGTAGAAAAAATTATTTGTGGCCACTGTTTGATGACATAAAATTATGCAAAACATTGAGTTTAATTAAGCACATGATGAACGTACTGATTTTGCATCCGAATCTTAGACTATTCATAACATTATCTTTATTTACATTGATTTCTAATGCATTCTGATCCGTGGATTGAAAATGTTGCGAACAAGCAGATGAATTTGTGTACAGAAATGAAGTACCAATATACCTAAAACCAATATATACCAGATGAGATGTTTGAGTTTTGATAATGGAACAAATTTCGCTATTTGTTGTGTCAATATAACGTCCGGACTGCTGAGAGCACATAATATATAAACCTTCGGTTAAATTTGTATTCGTAATATATCTGTATACTTTGTCTCAAAGTAGGTATATCGTCTTCACTTTTGACGGCAATAATCTAAATACCATAATTTACGACCTTCTTAAAAGAAATTTACTCGAAAAGAAACCCAACAACAGTCGAGTGACAAGGCAAGGGATGGCCTGGTTACAGTTTATTTAACTTAATAGTATTTAATAATCTCCCAATAAGGAGGAAAAAAGAGTAAAAGTTTAGAAAAATAGTCCTAATACTACATACTCATACACTGTATTAAA
>CAJUYH010011388.1:0-11099 GCA_910591685.1 Galerucella tenella
AGTGCTGTGAGCCTACACACTCACCCTCCCTACTCTACAGATACAGAGATACAGAATATATTCTTCCATAAAATCGCAATAACAACCGCTAGGTAAACGTTTATAATTTTCCACAAAATGCTTTTCGCACATAGAATCTTCCCGGGACAAAGGTTTTACATCAGGTAATTCCTTAATTTCCCAGATTCGAGATAGTTGATTTTGAATATTTGTTTCAAAATTATGTGAAAAATTACATGAAATAGACGAAGTCTCAGGACAAAATACAGGACCGGACACGATCCATCCAAGTCAAGTTTTCTGTAATATTGGTTTGTTGTTACCTAGTATATGCTAACCGTTACTTAATAAATGCCAAAATAAGTCCGCACCTATCAGCATATCGACCTTTCCAGGCACATAAAATGTTGGATAGGCTAGTTTTATATTTACAGGAATATTCAAAGTATTCACATCAATTTTTATACTTGGTAGATGTTCCGTAATTTGAGGCAAAACAAAGCAAGTAATATTTTCTGAAAAGTTGTAGTATTGCGACTTCAATGAAACATTGCATTTTAAATCGATGCTAGATAGAGTAACATTAAGACCTTTTACGGAAATGTTAGTTTTTTTCCACTCTTAGACCCAACGTATCACATAATGCTTTTGAAATGAAGCTCGACTGGGAACCTGTCAAGCAGTACTCTAATAGCATGCAATTTTCCATTTGCGTCTATGTCTATAAATGCCGTGGACAAGAGTACACCATCAACTGAACCACTTGCCGAAAGAGCATTGGTACCAGGATTATGATTTGTGGTTACTGGGTCTGACTGTACATTATTGGCATAAGTAATATTTTCTGAAATTGAGTAATTTTGATTAAAACCTGAGCTACTTTCGGAATGTAATAAAGTGTGATGTTTTCTGTGACACTTTCTACACAAAGAATTTCTACAGTTTTTGGACATGTGTCCAGAGCGCAAGCAATTTACACACATTTTAAGAGAAATAACCTTCTTGCTCCTTTCCTCATTAGATAACCTCAAAAACTCCGAGCAGTTTTGAATGAAATGTGAGCCCTTGCATAACTGAAAAACAGGGGAATAAGACTGAGCATTAGAACCTTTTTTATCGACGTTGTCTGTAGACAAAAACCCCGAGTTACATGTGTCTTACGCTTTTCGATTAGTTTGTCCTTAAAGCGAGTATCTGTAGAAGTATTATGCTCAAGCGATTCTAGAAATTCTGATCTCGATTGTAGAAAAACTTTAAAGTCTTTAAATGTTGGAACAATACCTTTACTCGTTTTTAATTTTTCCCATTAAAATTTAGACGAATTGTCCAATTTTTCTGAAGCTAAGGCAATTATTAATACATCCCAATTTTCTGTAGGCTGTCCCAACTGTATCAAGGCTCTTAAGTTTTTCATAAGTGTATCACTTAAAGCTCAAGTTTAACTGAAGAGTCTCTTTTTACCTGTTCGATATTAAATAATGCTTTGACATGGTAATCTATTAACAATCGAGGACAGTTATACCATTCAGTAATGAGAGAAATTTTAGGCAGTTTTAGGCAGTCAGTCAAGTTTTTTTGTTCACTATGTTGACTAGGACCACTATGGTTGGATAAAGATGAAGTATCATTATTTACAGTTAACTGTGACATTAAATTCTTTACCAAACTCAACTGATCATAAAAGTTACTTTCAAACTGTGACCTTTCATTAAATTCTACTTCTAAATCTTCATCTACATCCTCACCAGTAATATTATATTCGATATGCAATTGAATCTCGTCAAATTCATGAATAAGCGTTTGATATTTCTCCAATCTCTCTTTGATATTTCTCCAATCTCTCTTTGATATTTATAGCCTCAATATCTGTAATATCCCTAATGTTTTTAGTTAAAAACGGCGAAATGAATTTAGAAAAAATTGTAAGTTTGCTTTTTATCCCACGTCTTTTACGTTTGAGTTCCTCGGTATACATTTTGTACTTTGAATTATGTTTGACTTTACAGAAGTGGTAATATAAGTATTTTAAGTAATTTTACTATTTTACACAAGCTTGATACACTCTGATTCAAATCGAAACAGTAATCAATTAAAGATCTCACCTGGGAATTAAAAAAGGATACTCAACTTCTTAGCGGACTTTACCGCGTACTATTCCTGTTTGTATTTCTATTGTAAATGGAGTAGAACTTCAGCGATAGCGATCGTCGAAACCAAGCATCAAACCAGGCTGTGTTTTACAGGCAGGGACAAATTGCGTAATATTGTTACTTTTATCGGAAGATAGCTGTATTTTTCACAATATACTGGTTAATATCCGGCTCGAAGGACCATTATGTTAGTAATTTAACTTGATAAGTAATGCAAATCAGTAATAGTAATATTTTGAAGTTCAAGACTACAAAACTTTGTTGTCAAATTTTATTAAGGTCCATTCATAGTAGATCACATCTCTGGTAAAATGTGAAATAAAATATTTTATTTTATGACATTCTAACAATATGATAGTCTACTAGAAATGGAATGCAGTGAAGTGCACGTTCCAGGAACGGTTTTTATTGGGATAGCGTTTTTTTTGTGACTCAAAAAGTAAAGAAATCAACATTTAGAGGAATACCAAATATTTCGTCTGAAAAAATTTGCTAAATCTAGGGAACAGAACCTATGCAAATTGAATGATACAGATGTGGTAAAATATTTGTTCAAGGATTTACCACCCTCAAATGCCAACTTTTCAATATCCCAGATACGATGCTCGAAAAAGGCTCCTAAAGGAAGGAGATGGACAATGGAGGAGGAAATTCAATCATTGGCTTTGTTGAAGAGTTCCAAAAAGCTACAATTTATTGAGGAAAATAGTTGCTAAGCCATAAAAAGATAATTGAATCTGCTGCAACAGCTACCCTCTGAAAGTGGAGTTAATGAACATATGCTCCATCATATTGACCAATCAATAAAAAATGATGATTGGTTATGTTCCCTTTTAATGGATGAAATATGATGCACATGCTGACAGAATACGAGGATTTGGAGAACTCACTGCTGAATCATCCATAGCAGTTGCTAGTAAGGCACTGGTGTTTATGGCGAAAGGACTGCAGCATGATTGTAAACAACCATTTTTCAAATGGAGCAGTTTCTGGAACCAAATTGGCAAAAATAACAGTTGATTTGATTGAAGCTTGTCAATGTATTGCAAAACTAATAGTGGTTATAATAATTAATGATTGTGGTAGCAACAATGTGAAGGCCATGAAAGATCTTGGATCTTTATAATATTGGAACCATTTAAAGAAGTTATTGGACAGACCATTTTCTATGTTTACGACCCACCTCATTTGTTGAAATGTACAGTACAGGTAGAAAACAGGAGAGTTTTCTTGGCAGTCATTGTAATGCTTCAAACATCTCCAAATTGATTGAAATATAACTAAGGCGTCTATTCTGTAATATTTCGTTTAGCAAAGGTTTCGTTTACAAACGATTGGGAATGTGAACGAAAAAATTTGAAACGTTATTCTGTATCTTTTTCGTTGACCACTTTCTGATGTTAACGAAAGTTGGACGTTTTCAAATGGACGAGTTCTATACAAGGGAATTGGTGCCAACATAACGAACAAAAAATACTGAAAAAGGTGAGTCGCATAAGGAAGTGGTTATTCCGATCAATTTTTGTTTTTTCTTATATGTTTTGAGTCCCTTTACATGTTGTATCCGAAAAGTTTGAAGTTGTACCCAAAAAGTTTGCAGGTCTATTTAGTTTGGGGTATTTTACATCTTACAATTGACGAAAAACTAATGACAGCTGTCAACGCAAATTTGTTTGGCTTTGCTTGTGTTTCTGGTATATTAAATACTAATTTTCATTCTATCTTCGTTTGTGATTTGTGAGACTCTGATCTGCTATTATTATCGCAAATATCCTCGAGAAAAGTTATAAGACATTATGCACCCTATCTTTAGTCTAGTATTAGTTTACAATTAGACATGGATTCTGTAGTGCTTTTCCCGACGGATGTTCCTGGGGCAATGTTACAAGAAAATGTACGTTTAGAGGACCATTCTGTCAAGGAATTGAAAAGGTGGTTGGAGTGCAGGTCCATTAAACAAACTGGGTCTATGGATGAACTGATTGAGAGGTGTGTTGAATTGCTGAAACTACTTCATTGTTCTTATATTTGAATTTTTCAGAATTAGAGACTGCATTGATAATGGAGGAATAAACAAGATGTTTTTAGGCATAGACCAAGGAAAATGGTATGATATGAAGAGAAATATTCTTCAAAATCCAACTTTACACAAGGGTACATTTGATGTGTTCAAGATTTCCATCACGCCCCTTGCCTCAGTATTTCAATAAAGGCCATATATTTACTTATATAGTTAATGAAAATATTGAAAGCGAAAATCCAGAAGTTGTTGAAAGGGATAACGATTCAGTAGTAACAGTAAAGCCATTTAGAAGAGGTTCACAATATGTCGACAGTGACCACCTAAGCCAAATTTATGATTCCCTTATTAAATGTTACTATTATTGTAAGTGTAAATGTCACGCATCATTTGACAAAAAAATTAAACATGATGTCATAATATGCTTAAATAACATATCTGGAGCTGTTGTTCGAGGTAAATGTGATTGCAAACAGTCTGCAATGGGCAAGTGCAGCCATATTACTGCATTGTTCCTTTTTTGTCAAAATACATAGTAGAACATGGTCATGTGCCTGTAGCTTCTACAAGTCAACCATGTGAATGGGGACAAAGCTCCAATAAAAGGGATCCAGGACCTGTGTCTACTCATATTGTAGAAACATTGACATGAATGCTTTTTTAGTAAACATTCAAAACGGGAGTCAAGAAACCATGTTTTAAACATTATTTTCAATTCATTATAAAGATTTCAAATTCAGTAGTGATGAACTTAAGGTAATAGATAAACAGACCAAAATATTTATTAATAATATGAACATTTTTTTAAATGGTTATAGCAATCAATTGGTTCAATTACCTGACTAAAAGGATATACTGGAGAACTTATTTCATAACATCATCCAATGTCCATATTGTTTGAGGTTTAAAAAGTGACCAGAAAAAAAAACTTCTTACTTAGAAATTTATGGCTTCAAACAAAACCAATTTCTACTTTTGCGATGCAAGATGGAAAAAATTAATCCATTGCAAGAACAAAATATAATTCTTTTATTAAGGAGGGCCAAAAAATTTAAGAATGTGGACTTGATGTTAATGAACTTTTTCCTTTCTTAGCAACAAGTATAGATGGGTAAGTAAGAAATAGTGATGGTTCAATTGACCACATTTTTGAAATCAAATTTACAAAAGTCTTGGAAAAAAGCAAAAATATTTTAAACTTTGACACATTTCTTACAAAAAGTTAATTAAATAATTTCTGCCTGTCCAAAATAAGTAATAAAATTTTTTTAAAACCAAATCATCCCTATCAAACACCTAAACTCGGTTTAACGATAACTGATGTTTATGCTGTGAAAGATTGATGTATTTATTATTTATCATTTACGTCAGTCAAAACATCATTCATCATTAAACCAAGTTTGGGTGTGTCCTACAACGCGCCCATTATCTTAGTTAAGTTCTCACAGATCTAGTTTGTCTCTTTGAAGTTCGTATCTCTGGCGTCGTCCATCGAACGACTACAAGTATTTATTTATAATTCTTCAATGAAAATATCCATATGATTTTTTTTCTCTTATTTTTTTGGGAATCAAACCACAATGTTTTTTATTTTTTTTATTTCGACGTTTCGGTAGCGTTCCAGGTACCTAAACGTCGAAATAAAAAAAAACATTATTGTGGTTTGATAATGCCACAAGGAACTTACAGATGATATCCATATGATTATTATAAACGAAGATAGTGAAAGTTAAACTGACGACCTTTAATATACTATTCAGATGCGTATTCCATTGCACCAAGTAGCCCAACAATCGCAGTTCAAAACCTAATTTACGTCTTACGACATTTAGTTCCCTACCTATGACATATAAATATAGTTAAAGGTTTAGAGAAAAGCAGTAGAGTACAGTGGACGGAAACGTTTTGTAACTATCATGTGTATTAAAAGGGCCATTAACAATTAGATCGATGTTAAAGCACAATCTCCAAAGAGTTCCAGCTCCTGATGGAAGTATTTTGGATAAGGAGACTTACGTGAAATATAAGCGTCAGATTGCAGGGCACCCTGTATACAAAATATAAAAATCGTGAGTTGTTTTCAATATATAGATAGTGTGAGCTCGTTATGGAACAGCGTGTAGTATACAATATTCTTCATCATTTCATCTTTAAAAGGGAAATATCCAAGAGAAAAAAATTCGAATTGCAAATTTCCCGTTTAGGCTAATATAACCTCCAAGTATTCTGTATTCTAATAATTAAAACAAGAGAATGTACTCACCTGTGTGTTTTGGAAATAGTGTCTCCATAACGGCCTAATTTTGTCTTGACCACCTACATCCCATACTGTGAAGCTAATGTTTTTATATTCTACAGTTTCCACATTGAATCCTAAAATAATATTTCTTATTAATCATAGGAACTTCATTAATTTAAAAATTACTGTTTAGATGTTCAGCAGTATTATTGCCCAATAGTATTATGTTGAATTCTTAATATTCATGTTTTTGAACATAACAAGTCAGGAACATCCAAACGATATTTAATTGAAAGTTCGGACTTAGAGTCAATATGCTTTGTTTATTCATCAAACCAAAAAAAAAATAGGTGGGACGAAGGAAAAATTGAGAAAAAACCCAGTTGAGATGAATGTCGTTAACACCGCTGATATGGTGAATTGAGGCGTCTATTCTGTAATATTTCGTTCAGCAAAGGTTTCTTTTACAAACGATTGGACGATTGGAAGTGGAACGAAAAATTTTGAAACGTTATTCAGTATCTCTTTTGTTCACCACTTTCTGATGTTAACGAAAGTTGGACGTTTTCAAATGGGTGGTAGAGCAAAATATCACAGCGTTGTCAGATTTTTGAATAACATTATCATTAAGTGACGAAGATTGTAGAATATCCATTCTATATAAATACATATCCGTTAATGTTTTAGCTTAGCTCAGCTTAGCAGAGACATTGACGTTTATGTGTTGATGAGCTGAGGTTACGAATTTCTTACTACTTGAAAATATGTAAGAAAAAATAAATATTTTTTTTTGAATATCAAGTAACTGCACCATACCTTCGATCAATTTCCATAATTTCCACCGAAATAATTAATCTTATCACAAAAATAGACAAATTTTTATAGTCAAAGTGACGTTTCTGGCTGTCGTTCATTAACGGCGATTTCTAACGAAAAATTCGTAAGTATTTTGGATACAGAATAACATTTGGGTGATTCTACCAGCAACGTCAGTATTCCTGTCCCAGTTAATTTTTCGAAATATACGTTTTAATGATAGAATAATTCAGTATGTATAAGTTGATTACATTTGTTCTCGATCCTTTTCTAAACTCAATTTCAATTTTTTTGATATAACTTAACAAAATATTGGAAACAAAATGAAATCTCAGCTCCGTGTCATGTTCCCACATCCAGTATGGCAAGGTAGAATATGAACTACACATTTGAAAAATTGAAAAAAGTATTTATAAACTGATTATTCTTATAAAAAACTCTCAAATTCTCAGCGTCAGGAACAATGACTTTGATTTTTCAACAACAATATTCATTTTGGACTAACATTGATTTGTCCCCGTGTTGTAACCTCAGCTCCGTGAACAAGAGCTTGGACTTCACGAATATCCACTAGATGGCAAAAATGCTTATGTGCAATCGTACACGTGCGTCTGTTTGTTAGTTAATGTCATTCATTCAAAGAAAGCGCGTGAAAGTAATCGGTACCGTATTATTTTGGTTATTATAATCTGTAAAGGTGAAAATGTTATTATTCATTCTCAGTTCCGTGTTCATGTATATTTTCAGTCGAAGTATATGTACTTGCATGATACAATGGGGTTTTATTGTTATTAATAAACTGTAATAATATATCAAATATCAAAATCCGAACCTTAAAATTGAAAGTGAAATCAGCGATAAATGTTGAAAAATCTCAGCTCCGTTACCATTTTGTGGTAAAGGAGCTGAGATTCAACTATGGGGCTGATATAGAGTTACGTTCTCGCATATATTATACATATTTTATCCCAATTATGAAAATCACTTCAAGTTCGGAAATGGTTATAGATAGATAGATAGACAAACAAATTAAAAAGCACAAAAGATACTCGAATTAATAATTAATAAAAGAACTACATCAAAAAATCAAAAAGCGCGTATCCCAGAAAAAAACGAAGTTTTGCTTTATTGGGTGATTTTTTTAAAAGCAAAATATAGAGAAACTTGCCTATGCGAAGCACATGCTAATATGGACCTACTGGTGTCTAAATTGAAGAAGCAGCTTCGTATGATATTGTAAAAAGCTCAACTTGTGAAAATCATACCAATGATAAATGTTTGAAACGAAAATGTAACAATTGTAACTACAAAGAAATTGAAATATTTGAATTTAAAAAAAACGACATTGCAAAATATGAAAAATGGAAAACTGTGAGAGAATTTTTTTTTATGTTTTTGGTATAGTTAAATATTTGCACATATACCTAACACATGATAAATAATTTTGTCACAATGTAATCAAAATGTATGATAAAATCCATTAAATCTCAGCTCCGTGGCTTTGTCCCAGCAAAAATTATGAATGATGTGAAAAATATTTTGTATTTATTTGGGCCATTTATCTAGCACTATTCATCTCTTCTGGTTTTATCATTTAACTATATAATATGTGTTATTTTCAAGTGTAGAAAAAACTAAAATTATTTTCGCCAAATCTGACGATGCTGGTAGAATCACCCATTTATCGTTCGTAAACGATATTAGTTCATCAACGGCATCGTACATACAGAATAGACCCCTTAATTCCAAGGAGAAACTATAGTAATTCTATAAACTACAGTGCAAAACAGAGAAGCCTGGAGAGCCTATTGTGAGGCAGTCGAAGACTTCCCACAAATTTCTAGGCTACAGAAGGCACTCTCAAACGACCACCATAAGAGTATCGGCATCCTGACAAGGGAAAATGGCGACAAGGCCGCCAACCTTCAAGAGAGCGCTGAGATTCTTATGGAAACTCACTTCCCAGGTTCTGTCTTTCCTGGAACGTCAAACTGGACGGAAGTATCAACAACACCCTCACAATATGACTGGCAATATGCTAGTGCACTAATTGATGAGGACAAGATAAGATGGGCCATATCGGGCTTTTCCCCCTTCAAATCACCAGGACCTGACGGAATAAGACCAGCCCTACTTCAATGGGGAATGGATACTCTTATGCCGCACCTGGTTGGAATTTTCAGAGCCTCTTTAGCTCTGAGGTATATTCCCAGTAAGTGGAGAGAAGTACGAGTGGTATTTATACCCAAACCAGGTAGGATGGACTACACCTTACCAAAAGCATTCCGACCAATTAGTCTCACATCGTTCTTTTTAAAAACAATGGAGAGGCTATGCGAGCGGTATATAAGAGATGAAGTGCTAGTTCACAACCCACTTCATCCAAATCAGCATGCATATACTCCGGGAAGGTCCACTGATTCGGCCCTTCACCAAGTGGTTGGCAGAATCGAAAGATCATTGGACAACAAAGAATCCACCCTGGGTATATTCATAGATATCGAGGGAGCGTTTGATAAAACAACCTTTCCAACAATTACCCAACAACTCAACTCCAGGAATGTACCTCTGGTAGTAGGAGAATGGATACTCAAGATGCTCTCTAGTAGAGCAATAAGTATCAATGTAGAAGACATCACAGTAAGAGGACTGGTCATGAGGGGATGTCCACAAGGAGGAGTCTTATCACCCCTTCTGTGGAACATAGTCCTAGACACCCTGATTAATCACCTCAACAACAATGGATTCTACACAATTGCATACGCAGATGACATAGTTATCTTGCAGACTGGCAAATTTGTGAACACACTGTGCGATAGAGCGCAGGATGGGCTTAAATTAATTGAAAAATGGTGTAAGGAACACTCATTGTCGATCAATCCCAGAAAGACTGAGATGGTCCTTTTCACCAGGAAAAGAAGTTTATCGGGTTTGAAACCTCCCGAAATCTTCAAAAGCAAACTAAACTTTTCGGAAGAGGTGAAATACCTTGGTATTACCCTCGACAGGAAACTAACATGGAACTCTCATCTACACAGCAGAGCAAAAAGAGCATATGAGCAGTGTCGGAGGACAGTGGGACGCACATGGGGTCTGTCGCCCCGTGTGGTCACCTGGATCTACACTGCAATAATAAGACCCATGTTAACGTATGGAGCAATTGCATGGGGACCGAAGGTTCTACAAGCAACGGCCATCCAAAAATTATATCAAATACAGCGAATGGCTTGTTTGAACATCACAGGAGCCATGAGAACAACACCAACTGCAGCAATGGAACTAATTACTGGTCTGACCCCTCTGGACCTACACGTCAAGAAGGTTGCGTTAATGGCCATGGTACGATTGCGCACGGCTGGTGTAAACCCCGAAGTAGGAATGGGCCAATTGAGGTTGAGCCTATGGAATGAAGCGCTCACTGCGCTACCTCTCCTGCAGGCAGCCAACGATGCAATTGAACCCAGGTTTTTGTTTAACAAACCCTACAAAATTCAAATAAAACAGAACACAGAGCCAGATGCTGCAAATGCAATACGCATATATACAGATGGTTCAAAAATGAAAGAAGGCTCAGGCTGTGGAATTTACTCGAGAGCACTGAGCCTCAAGATTAAGTGGGGAATGGGAAACAATACCAGCGTGGTTCAAACAGAACTGGCTGGTATCTCAATTGCCACAAAAGAACTAACCAGAAGAGGAATTTCTGGCAAAACCATAATAATCTGCACTGATAGTAGACAAGCCCTATTAGCCTTGAACAGACAACGTGTTATATCGAGGCTAGTACTAGAGTGCCACCAAGATTTAGCTGACGTCTCGGCAGATAACAACATTATCCTGAGGTGGGTTAAAGGGCACGACAGGAGTAAAGGAA
>CAJUYH010011389.1:0-11097 GCA_910591685.1 Galerucella tenella
CATTTTGAAGAATTTCACTGGTCGAGATAAGATCGAAACTGTCAGAATTAGAGTTGGTGTTTAACGAGTCACATTTAATAAGTTTTTTACCGAAAAGGCGGTCGTGCCATTTTGTTTTTTCCATTGTAATAGATTAGAAGTCTTTTCGCTTTAAGTATACGTCATTCTGGAAACGCTGAAATGAAACAGAAAGAGAGAGTTAGATAATTAAGTCGGCTGTTACCAGAATTTATTAAATTCAACTGCTAGAGTCTTTTTGTCTTTTTGTTTTGGACCAGTTTCTGTAGGTTTTTATAACGTAACTAATTAAGACGTTATACAGGGTGTCCATATGACAATAAACTACCAACCCCTTTTAGGGAAAAAACTTTATATCAAGTACAATCATTATTTTCACTCTTTCGTGTTTGGTACGAACTAAATCTGGTTATACTTCCTGTATTTTTATCACTGAAGATAAGGAGACGGTAGAGTGAATACGAAGACTATAGAATTTCTTTTCGCTTTTATTTCAAGATACCAACCTGCAGAAACGAACTCGCTTTCGTGTCTTCTATATAATAGGCCACCTGGAGGGATTTTCAGTAGTTGTCATGATTCTATTATTTCCACTCCAAAGTGCTTCCGTCTGAGTGCTTGTAAGTTCTCACGGAGAGTAGCAGAGTATGTGAGTAGGTGTTTCATCGTAGAGTTCACATTTTCTGCACATAGGTTCACCAACTTTGCCCATCCTGTGCACTTTACTTCCTCGTACAGTGTCCAGTCACCAGGTCGGTTACTGTCTTCAAAACCTAGTTTCAACAGCCTAGACGAGAGTTCCTTCTCTACCGTATTCAGTGAATCCTCAGTATGGAGGTGTCCTTGTGTCAGCCTCCATTTGAGTTGGTGTTCCTTAAGTAGCCAGTTCCCGACTTTTCCTCTTATGTAATACTTTGTGATTCCACATAACGGTTCCGGACTGTAAAGGCTCCTTTAGAACCTTATTTAGCTAACTGGTCTGCCATTTCATTCCCTGCAATTCCCTTATGTGCCGGCACCCATATTAGAGACACTTTGTTGTCAGATGTTTCCATTAATGCAGGCTATAGCGGCAACTATATGGCATATTACCAGCGATTTTTGAAAACACGTAGTTTTATTTCATGTTTTTGAATGTATATACTGTATTTGAAAATCAAGAGAGAGTAAATTCCCAGAATAAAAACTAATTCGGTATGCAAAACTATAGTACAGTACGTGCGGTAAAACTTCAATATTTGTAATGCATTCTAAATTGTTTTTGTTAATTTCAATACAAAATTTATTAAATTTCTTGGGCTATCACATTATTTTATGATCATTCATTGTTACTACAGTAGGCCTAAGAGGATTAACGTGCGTCATAGGCGTAACCAGATTAGAAAGGGATAATTGTTATTTAACGACCTCCGAATGGCAACAGCTTCTAATGACAGATATTTTGACTTATAAATAGTGCTTAAGTTTCTAGAAATGCAGTTATTTGATTTTCGATAAACGTGACAAATAGTAGTGACTAAAAATGGAAGCAGTTTGTGAGTACCTATACGCCAGTGAAAAAATTAAAACTAGACCATTTATCGCTCAATGAAAAGAGTGCTGTAGTGAATGTGTACCACTATTTTAAACATCAAAATCCCTCAAACACTATTGACAGTGTAGTTGAAACAACATCTAAGGCAATGGGATATGGAAAATCTACAATATATAGAGTTCTAAAGGAGGAAAAATCAGGTGGAGTAACCTCACCAAAGCCGAAACCAGGTAGACCAAAACTATTAAAAGTCAAAGTGGACGAGTTTTTTAAAAATGCTATTCGTAAGCTTGTTCACTCATTTTTTATAAACAAGCAAATACCAACTTTAGATAAAGTTTTGCAAGCCATTACGAATGATGTTGATTTACCCACAATAAGCCGGGATAAACTATGGAAAATGTTAAATGAGTTAAACTTTAAATTTGAAAAAATGGGCAGACACTCAATGCTAATTGATTCTGAAGAAATTGTATGTTGGAGAAGACAGTACCTCAGAAGAATACAACAAGTTAAAGCTCAAAATAAAAACATTTATTATTTAGATGAAACATGGGTTAATGAAGGACATTGTGTAGGAAGAGTTTGGAAAGACAAAAATATAAAATCATCCCATCAAGCTTTTCTAGAAGGATATACTACTGGTTTTAAGGAACCTATAGGAAAAGGTAAAAGATTAATTATTTGTCATATAGGCAGTACAAACGGTTTTCTTGAGAATGGTTTACTCTTATTTGAATAAAAAAAAACCGTTGATTATCACGAAGAAATGAATGGAGACGTGTTTGAGGAATATTTTGAACAGATGATTCAATTCATACCAAAAGGATCGGTTATTGTAATGGACAATGCAAGTTACCACTCCAGATTACTTGAACCTTTACCAACCACTAAATGGAAAAAGGATGAAATTGCAAAATGGTTATCTTCTAAAAATTTAGCCTTTGACAATACAATGCTGAGGGCAGAATTGTTAACTATTGCTAAAAAACATAAGCAAAATTATAAAAAATATAATATTGAGGAGATAGCCAAAAAAACGAGAAATTGAAATCCTTCGTTTACCACCCTACCATTGTGAGCTGAATCCGATAGAATTGATATGGGCTCAAGTTAAAGGTTATGTTGCCAGAAATAACACTACTTTTAAATTATCAGATGTTAAAAATCTCTTCAATAAGGCAATATCTGAAGTAACAAGTGAAAATTGGCAAAAATGTATTAGACACGTTACAGAAATAGAAAAAAAAATGTGGGAGCTAGATAAGATAATTGATATTACTATAGAGCCCATTGTAATTTCTCTAGAATCAGATGGTGAATCTTCTGACACAGAGTGCGAGGAACCATAACTTTAAAATTATTAATTTATGTACTTTAATTTTATTTTTAGATTTTTATTTTTTAAGATTTAATATTGTCGTATTTTTTGCATGTTGCTCGTCAAATTTTATCCTTGCGGTTTGTTTTTTTTTCTCATATACCTTAATTGTTTTTTCAGCTCCTCATATTAATTTATAAATAATTGTAATTATCTGTACATATTATATAAATATTTTGTAAATAAACATATGCCTAAAACAAAATGCCTAAAATAATATTGACTTTTTCTTCATTTTACCCAAATTAAATTACTACTTACGAATTATGTTTATCTATCTAAAATTGGTAATCTAGGTATAAATAACTAAAACAAATTAAATATTTCTATTTCCATATTAATTTAATTTTGAAAACGCACGTCTATGGTTTACTGCCTTTAACACTGATAACTGCAAAACATTTCTGGGAATTTACTCTCTCTTGATTTTCAAATACAGTATAACTATTATTGAAAGACTATCTTCATAACTTTTGGAATGGAAATATTTATTATTTTCCATATAATGACTCTTTGTTATCCTTGGAACTAATTTTGCTATTCTCAAAGTACCTTTTCCCTTACTTAATTGAAGAGCTATTCATGAATTGCATTATAATTAGGCACTATTATACAACTCGCTACTTTGTGCTTCAAAACGAAATGAAATCATGTCTACGTTTTAGAGTTATGAATAAATAATCTGATTCTACTGATTCTTTTTCAAAGTACACTGAAATGTACATAATTAGAGCAAGGATTATATTCATGAAAGGTTTTCTAAAGACAGAGAGTGGGTTTTTAATGATACATTATTTATTAAAAGTTAAACAGTACCAGATTACCATTAGTCTTTGTTGATTCTGTCTTGGATGAATAAAAATATGCTCTTGATTGATAGGTATAACTTCATTCTAGATCATATAAAAGACAATTTAAAACTGGGAAATATGATGAAATTCAACGAAGATGAAGAAGATTCATATTTTTTTGACAAACCCAGTAAACGGCTCAAGAAATTCGTTATCCGATGATTTGATTTCAAGGTCTAAACCATGCAGAACTTTTTATACATAATAACTTTATATGTACAGGGTGTCCCAAATTGGTGTGTTTTGCAGGGTATCTCGTAAACTAGAAGAGATAGTAGAAAAGCAGTTAAAATGTCATGACTTCTTTTTTTGTTAGAGTAACGATAGCATAATTAAATCTTTCGTAACTCCCTGCAGTTGGAAGATGCATGGCGATTATTGAAAGCTGTCGAAAACTACAAGGTACTATAACTTCTTAATTAAGAAAAATATAAAAAAAAAACGTTATGGAAACTTTTGATAGATGTAATATTAAGGAGTTCAGTGGCGCACAGAATTTTTTTGTTTGGGGGCTCATTAAATTAATATAATGCAAACTTATGTTGTTTTAAATGGGACACCCTGTATATTTTGACGTTTTTGGTTTCCTTTTTCAATTCTCATTCACCTGATACGACATATTATATATCTATTTTCAATGGTTGGAGCTACAGTGCAAACAAACCATTTATGGATGTTATCAGGTGAAACACCCTTAAAAAATTGAACACTCAGTAACGAAATTTAGCATTTCATTATAAGGATACTGATGTGTGACAATTCCATATATCGAAATTATAATTATTAAAAAATAAAACCAGATTAAAAAGATAAAAACAATAAAACTTATGAAACAACAAGAAAGATTGTAGACAACTAATCTACCTATAACTAATTTCATTAGAATGTAAAAATTAAATTAAATGCCCAAAATGCTCTTCGTTTTCATCGATTAAAAAGTTTTTCGTTTAAATAATTTCCAACATTATAATCTCCAGCATTACCAAAAATAAAATCAGTGAGCTAAAAACAAAGTAGGTAAATTGTAGCTGATTATTGATTGGAGATTATTCAAACGAAAAACTTTTTAATCGATGAAAACGGAGAGCATTTTGGGCATTTAATGTAATTTTTACATTTTAATAAAATTAGTTATAGGCAGATTAGTTCTTACAATATGTTTCTTGTTGCATAAGTTTATTGTTTTTATCTTTTTAATCTGGTTTTATTTTTTAATAATTATAATTTTGATAAATGAAATTGTAACATATCAGTATCCTCATATTGAAATGTTCAACTTCGTTACTGAGTGTTCAATTTTTTAAGAGTGTTTCACCTGATAACATCCATAAATGGTTTATTTGCACTGTAGCTCCAACCATTGGAAATAGATATATAATATGTAGTATCAGGTGGATGTGAATTACAAAAGGAAACGAAAAACGTCAAAATATACAGGGTGTCCCATTTAAAACAACATAAGTTTGCATTATATTTCCTTAATGAGCCCCCTAACAAATAAATTATTTGCGCCACTGAACTCTTTAACATTATATCTATCAAAAGTTCCCATAACCTTGTAGTTTTCGATTGTTTTCAATAATCGCCCTGTATCTTCCAACTGCAGAGGGTTACGAAAGATTCAATTATGCTATCGTTACTTTAACAAAAAAATAAGTCATAACTTCTCAACTGCTTTTCTTCTATCTCCTCTAGTTTACGAGATACCCTGCAAAACACCAATTTGGGACACCCTGTACTATTTATATTATCTATAACTTTTGGAACTACCCCTGTAAGCGCGCCACATGTATTTATTTCACGGATCTTCGCAACACGTTTTGTTACGTTTGATGACAGGACGCTCTTAACATAAACATATTTTATATATTTACCTAAGAGACGTTTAAATTTCCCAAACACTGACACTAATAAAAAACACAGGTCACAAAAGGCAATCAAAACTGCGATGTATATCTATATATATATATATATATATATAAAAGAGAAAGACAGAAGAGAAGAGATAGATGAAAAAAAAGGGAAGTTACTTCACCTCCGACGAAAAGTTCACGCCGAAGATTCCGGATCGATAACTGCGAGGCGTCGCGACGGTAAAACTTGTACTGAATTCGAATTTGAAGTCGTAAAACGTTGGAGGATGTAGCACCGTAATGCGCCACATGCGCCGCGTTAGACTTAAGATTTAGAGGTGCGGGATGGACAATGGGAAGCCGAAATTAAAGATTTAAATTATTCAGTGTCTCATTAACTTTTTATTATGCTGGTTATAATTCGGAAATAAGCAGCTATGTGTATGTGTATGTGTGATTTTTGGGGTGACATTCACTGAGACCTAAAAGATCTATTGTGCCCCCTTACTTCTACTCAGTTACTGAGGAGTGTCTCAGAAACTAGTAGTTCCTTTAGTCCTGTTTCCCGGAGGAATTTTAGGATGTCTGCAGGCTTCAACTTAGGCAAATGTTCCTCTTCTATCCAGTAATCTCCCAGGTGCTGTGCTCTAGGATTCTGGAGTGCTGTGCAGTTGGAAAGTATGTGGATGGAGGTTTCTTCTTCCATTCCACAAAATCTGCATTCTTCTTCCTCCACTATTTTGAGCTTTTTCAGGTGCCCTTTCAGGCGACAATGTCCCGTTAGGATCCCTGTCAAAACTCTTAGCGCAGTTTTACTTTGACTTATGCATTCTTTTGATCTCAACAGGTTGTAGTCACCCAGAAGAGTCTTTGATTGTATAAGTCCTACTAGATCTTTCCAATGGTCAGATCTTCTCTTTTTCTCGGCTTTACTTATTTCTTCCAATATTACATTGGGGCTGATTCCGCAAAAGGGTTCGGGCCCCCAGAAAGGTATTTCAGTCCCCCTCTTTGCTAGTTCATCTGCTATTTCATTTCCTTCTATTCCAGTGTGTCCTGGAATCCATACACTCTGAAAAAGATTTTCTTGAATAAAAGAAAATTTTTTTAGGATAAACAAATCTGAAGTTTGAATAGAGTCAACCAAACAGAGGTGTTAAGTTAAAATTTCGGTTTGTTTAAAATTTCAAATAAGAGTTTGGTATCATTCAAACTAATTGTAGTGTTATATAAACATTCAGGTGATTAGATTTAAGGAAATTATATCTCCAATCCAAACTCCAAGCTGTTTACTTCAAACAAATTAATATTTTAATATAAACAATTGATTTCTTTAAAACGCTATGACCATCTCTTGTTTTGAAACTTGAGTTGTTTATTTTAAACAACTACAAGTTTAAATGGAACAATACATTTTTTAAAACTTCAAAATAATTTCTTTTGTGCAAACTCGAGTTGTTTAGTTTAATTGATGTAAATCAAATAATCCTTTTATTATGTATTTTTATAATGAGTCATATTAAAGAGTGTTTGTGCAGCAACCAAATTCGAAAAGTCTAGATTACTGAAAAGGTAATTTAAGTGAAAAGTTTTGCTATCTGTCCAAACATATTTATTGAAGGATTATATAACACAAACATAGAATCATTGATTTTGAGTACTACTACTACTTGTAAACACGTGTCGAAATATACAAAACTTAAAAAGTATCTACATACATATAGACGAATTCAAGGATTAATCTATGTAGACAACTAACCCGGTTAGTTTTGTACTGGGATACTATAATTGCCACTCAAATCACAAATATATACATAGCAGCAAAGCACTCCCTTAGGTGGGACAATTCACACACATCCACTAAATCCATAACTTGGCCACAGGTTAATGATGAGATCTTTTTTAATCTGTGACTTGGCAGTAAATGTTCAATTTTAAAATATATCCGTTGTATGCATACAAATCCATACAAAACATCATAATATAAATAAATTGAACTTTTAACGGGTTTTGTCTCTGATCATATGCATACAATACCTACGGTCCACGATATAAACACACCGAGTACAGAAACAAGGGCCGAGTACCCACTTACTTATTATCTGCAGTCCAACTACTACTATGACGAAACGAGAGGGGTGAGGTTTTCACGTTTCAATGCTCGTGATTGGGTGTTTAATTTCTTTAAAACAAAGAATTTAGAAATGTTTTTTAATTTCAAAGAAATATATTCTTTGAACCAATTATATTCAACAATGTAGAATAACATTATGGCATCTATACTTTCAAAGCAATGATTCATTATCTATAAGAATTTTATATTTTGATTTAAACAAATTTATATATTTCCAACAAATATTTCCTTAATATTTAATATTTGCCATATTTGAAACAAATGAATGTGAACTTTAATTTCAAACAATTCATAATCTATATTTAAACAGTTCAAATTTCTTCATTCAACACCTATTGCTTTGAGTTAAACAACATTTGTTATTATTATAAAATTTTTATTAAATAAATGTGATTGTTCAATTCAAACCAACCGGTTTCAGCGTAAATGAATATTCTTTAAGTTAAATAATTGCAATATTTGGAAGAAAGTTATCCAAATAGTAATTGCAAACAATTTATAATTTCAATTCAAACAATTTGAATTTTTTAATTGAACACTCAATTCTTTTGCATTTATTAAAAATTGTTAATTCTAAACAAATCACTTTCAAACAAATACGTTTACTTTAACCAAACAATCCTTTTTCAGAGTGTAGTAAGGTGACTATGTTGTTCTCGCCTAGTTCATTGAGTTTGTCTAGGCATTCCCACACCATTTTGGAACTGATTACACAAGAGCTCAGTGCCTTAATGGCTGCTTGACTATCCGACATTATGATAATCCTTTGTCTTCTGTATCCTTTATCAATATTGAACTGGGCGCACTTTCTTATGGCGTGGATTTCCGCTTGAAAGATACTTGGGGTTTTTCCCAAGCTTTCAGAGTGTTTGGTTCCTGGCCCGAACACTCCTATCCCAGTTCCTTCTATTGCTTTTGAGCCGTCTGTGTACCATTGAATGGCATTCTTTCCAAGTCTGGTAATGGTATTTGGATCCCATTCCTTCTTGTTGATCATTTCCGTAACGAATTTCTTTGAAAAGTTATATTTTTTCATCATACCGTCTTGTGGCATGTCCCAGGTTGTCTGATTTCTAAGAAGTGAGGAGGTGTTTTTTTTTAATGATTTCCTCTCTACTTAGTCTGTATCTTGTTCTTTCTGCAACACTTTCCACCACCATATGTAAAGGGGTGAGGTTGAGAATCACTTCCATGGCTGCCGTTGGGCATGTTCTCATTGCTCCTGTAATGCATATACAGGCTAGTCTTTGAATTTTGGAGAGGTTTTCTCTCGTCGTCAATAGGCTAGTTCTACTACACCAGGCAATGGCTCCATAAGTGATGATTGGTCTCACTATGGCAGTGTACATCCAGCTTAGGATTTTTGGGTTACAGCCCCAGTTTGCTCCTGCCAGATTTCTGCACACCATTATAGCCATTTTTGCCTTGTATGTAATCTCCTTTTCGTGTTTGTTCCACAGGAGTTTACTGTCTAAAGTTAAACCTAGATACTTGACTTCTTGTCTCCATTCAATCTCGTTCCCATCAAGTTTTATGGTTTTGAGGTTGAGTTTTCTTAGTGAAGGCTATCAGGATGGTTTTAGTGGGGTTGATGCTAAGTCCCACTTGCCTACACCAGCTATTTTTATAGTTCAGACCCTTTTGTACAATATCGCAAAGGATGTTTTCGAATTTTCCCCTGGCTGTTATGACAATCGGCCCTATTCCGTATCACGTTATGTTATTTAACGACCATCGTTAAGTGTGGATTTATGTAATATAACGATATGTCTAAAAATACCGATTCTGTATCATCATGCTCATAGTTATGTCAACGAGAATCGTTATTTTATCATCGTTAAAATAACTGGACCAGTTTGACAGCTTGTTACGACTTAACGATATCGTTAAGTGGAACAAATGTCAAAAATCTAATCAGTTTTTGCTAAATATTCGTGGTGATTTGTAATTTTTTGCAACCAAACATAAATAATAGGCTGCTTTTGAATGGTCCTGTTTTTTTATATTAACTTTATTAGCAAATTGTTCCCACAAATTGTTAATTATTTTAATCTCGCATGGTTTGCTCTTCCCCCTTATTACAATAGGACGATTTTCTAAAAATTCCAACAGCATGTCATACTGTGGCCTTGTTGTTTTTGGAAGGCGTTCTTGTTCTACCATTTATAATTATATTAAGTACACTTGAATGTAAACTTTCCTCGCGTTATATTGTACAAATTGCACTTCTGTCAGATGACCCTTGTCCCTGCTTCTGTCATATGTTTTGATGGTATGTTATATAAAGGTTATACTTTGACGGATCTAACGGGACCGAATCCATCTCTTTTTACATTCACTGAAGGTGTATCGTTCCATCTCGCTTCGTGAGAATCAAAACTTACTTCTTTTTTAACATATAATTTTAACAATATCGTTAATGAAGCTTGATAGGGAATCACAGAACAGTTAACAATATAGTTAAATACGATCGTTATTTTAACATAACGGACCATCGTTAAAAATAACATACATGATACGGAATACGGCTGAATATCGTCGGCATATCCTTGGCAGTTTGGGTATAGGGAATACTCAATAAATTTTGGAGTATAGTAAAGTAACTTTCATTTACCGATATAAAATACAGGGTGATCCATTTAAAAAAATTGTGAAACATGTATTCGAGTTTGGGCTCGCCCTGTATACGGTTTCTTAGATATCGAATCAGTTCGATTGAATTGTAGTACTAGACGACTATCACAGACGTATGACTATTAAAGATTAATTATAAATTGTGCAGTTTAAAGTATACATGGCGTTGAAGTCATTACGATTCACAGGAACAAGTGGTTAGAACTTTTTAAATACGCTGTATAACCCATTACAATATTAGATCATTGTAATTTATAGCGAAGTCAAGCAGAATTCAAATTTGAAGTAAAATACAGGGTGTCCCATTTAAAAAATATAACTTTGATCTGGCACGGCGTTCTGGAACACGCTGTACAATTGCGACTAATTTTAAAATATGAGCCTCTAGGCTGGCTACAATCAGTCAAAATTTCATTCAAATATCTTCAACCATTTACAAGATATAGGACTTTATCGCACTAATGAATCACCCTGTATAAAAATCAACATTTAAATTTAATTAAAGTAACTCTTATTTTTAGTTATCTTTCTCACCTGATACCTGCCCAGGTGCCCTTAGGATAGCTCCACAAACACACAGGTACCTATTCAAAGCACACGAAATGCTACTGAGAGAACCTAACATTTCATCTTTTTGATAATAAGTTATGTCTTATCGCTCTGGGATCTTACTCTATTTGTAAAATAGTGAA
>CAJUYH010011390.1:0-11095 GCA_910591685.1 Galerucella tenella
ATACTTAATTAGGGTTTATTACTCCTCGTACTTTCTGTACAGACTTTGTCATTTTTATATAATTTCAACAAATTTAATTATCCCAATTATATGTAATATTTTAATATATTATATTCTTTGATCCAATACAATGTAAAAATATGTATTGGTCATCCTGAATTATTAAAATTCTAGACCACTCTGTAAATTAGTAAATTTATGAAATTACACAACCGTGTAAATTGATCTGACGAAAATGTATAAGAGTATGGCAACGTCGCGCTGGTCCAAGCCAAGATGTCTGTGACTGCTAGCGCGATGACAGAGTTAGATGTGTCGTATTTTTGTTTATTTTGACATTGTAATGTGAATGAATAAAAAATAAGTGAGGTGAATTTCTTTTACAAAATGATATCCTCAATTTTGTCAAGACTAGTCATGTAAGTAACAGTTAATTGTATTTAAATATAGTTTCTTGATCTTTATAAAAATAAATTTCAACTGCCAGGTTTATTAAACCAGTCGATACGTTTCAAGTTTTAATAGTTTTTCTTACTTTTTATATTATGTTGAAATGTTTTTAATTGTTATCTTGAGTACTATTTTATACATAAATAACCCAGTGATGAACCACGACTTTAAGGTTATGTCTATTATGAAAAATATAACTATAAATTTATTATAATCGATAGCAATTTAACATTGACTTAATATTAGATAAATTAAAATTTTGTTATTTTAAATTAATAGTCAAATCTCTATACTGAAATATCAAAAACTTTGTTGTTGATTACTTTGTTTATACTGAATTTGGTGTTGATTCATTGTAATAACAAAGAACTTTTATATAAATCTATATAAAGCAGTTTCCTTTTCTGTACATGCCAAAGATATCTGACTCATTTTTATTTCGTATACCTTGATGATCTTGAACGAGATTTCATTTTACAAAAAAGGATTCCAATTTCTCCCTGAAGTTTTGAATGCCCTGCAGATGAAATTTGGCATATTTCATGCGTAGGAAGGTTTATTTTCGCTTTAAATAACGAGGAAAACACTCGGGAAAACATTAATACAAAATACGAATATGGGCAAGACGTTGATTTAAGTACCTAGTTTCTCAATTATTGGGCTTCTATAAAATTTAATTCATATTAGGTATTCTCCTTCAACTAATAAGTACCTAGGTAGGTATTTCTTGTTGGAGGAAATGCATATTTGCCTCGATATTTGCATTAAATAGAGATCGAAAAACTCGAATGAAGTTTATAATTCATTCAAACTTTAGTACCTACAGGCAAAGATTACAGAATAAAAATATATATAATATTTTTCATTCTGTAATCTTTTATACAGGGTAGTCATTTGAATTCCGACACATTTAATTACCCATAACTAGAAAACCAGTTGAGGTTTCACATAGCGGTTTTGAGTTTTGACTGAATGGCTTATAAAATAGGTACAATAAATTGTTCTCGTTGTTATTTTGCCTTGACTCCAGGAAAGACTGTGATATTATTGGAGATCAATAACTTTGAAACTTTAAATGAAACACCAAAGCCAAATGTGTAGACCAAATGCAAAAGGATATAATCCAAAAGATATATAAAGTTAGCGGGCCAACTACTGCAAAAATAACTTTTGATAAGCTGAAAAATTGCCGTTTTTATGCCGTTTTCTTGCCGTGAAATTTTTAGAATTTGCCGTTAATTATTTAAAAAAAAATGGTATGTCCCGCTAACTGGCGTATCAAGCTAGCGGACCACCCCCTGGAATATTGCTTTCCTTTGGCTAGTAATTTAAATTCAAGAAATAGATAATTGCCGCTCTAATTGCCGTTCAAGAAAATATCATCTATGACATTGGGGCACGATGGAATGGAGGGCAAAACGGGAAAAACTTATTTCTGCGTATCAACTTGGCGGGCCACCCCCTGAAACATGGCTTTCATTTTTACGGCATTCAATTATAAATGTACAGATAATTGCCGCTCTAATTGCCGTTCAAGAAAATATCATCTACGACATTGGGGCACGAAGGAATGGAGGGCAAAACGGGAAAAATATATTTCTGCGTATCAACTTGGCGGGCCACCCCCTTAAACATGGCGTCCATTTTCACGGCATTCAATTATAAATGAACAGATAATTGCCGCTCTAATTGCCGTTCAAGAAAACATCTTCAGAATCCGGGAACAATGGCAATGGGGATAAAACGAACAAAATTTATTTTTACGTATCGGCTTGTCGGCCTGCCACTACTTTGCCTTAGCTCGATGAGCAAAGGTGGGCATCTGTTTTCATCACAGAACTTATCGGCGTTGTCTGCGACGATCTTTCTGATACAAATAAACCAATAAGCGTTACACCCATTAGGGGTAAATCAAGAATATTCATTTACAAAAATTAGCTTAAATAAAAATAATTCGTACAAATTAACAATTAATGCTAAACACAGAATAAAATGGGTATTTAAGGGGACGTCAGATTTTATAAAATAATTATGTAATACATCTCACGTTATAGAAAAACAATTAGCATAAATATTCATCGGTGGTCGAGTGGTAAACATATCAGACTCTCACGCGATAGACCAGGGTTCAATCCCCCGCAAAGCTTTTTTCAATTGTTAATTTTATTTCTAAATTATTCTGCTTGATATTGATAACGACATTAGGTAAATGCCATGATTGAAATATTTAGCAAAATATTTATCATTGATAATGGTACAGTACCCTTCGCGCGGGAGTCCGACTGGCAACATAATTATAACAGCATCGCATATTTAAAAAGGGAAACCGTAGCATTATACAAATTGTACATTTGAGAACTGTACGTTTACCACAAAAAATTAGTGGAAACATAAAATTGAATTGGTAAAATTCTAAATAAAATTGTTGAAAATTTTCAATTTGAAGTTATATTACAGTTCTTTATTAAAATTATTTTCTAGATTTTTTTCTCAAGTGTGTCGTAGAAAAAATATACTGTTCGACTCGTGTGGATTGTCCATATCGCACTCGGACGATTGTTGAAATTGTGAAAATTCGTCCTCGTGCTATATGTCCATCATATCTACACTAGTTGCACAAACTACTAATGTGCCTACTAATAAAAAATGGAAAAATAATTCCGACGGGCCTTTTCACTGAAATCAAGTACGGACTGATCGGAATAGGGCTCGCAGAGTTATGCTCGCAGTGTTCAGGGCTCACAGAGTACAGGTCGCTAAGTTGATACGCAGAAAATTTTTTTTCCCGTTTTGCCCCCCATGCCATCGTGCCACAATGCCGTAGATGATATTTTCTTGAACGGCAATTAGAGCGGCAATTATCTGTGCATTTATAATTGAATGCCGTGAAAATGGAAGCCATGTTTCAGGGGGTGGCGCGCCAAGTTGATACGCAGAAATAAGTTTTTCCCGTTTTGCCCTCCATTCCATCGTGCCCCAATGTCGTAGATGATATTTTCTTGAACGGCAATTAGGGCGGCAATTATCTATTTCTTGAATTTAAATTACTAGCCAAAGGAAAGCAATATTCCAGAGGGTGGTCCGCTAGCTTGATACGCCAGTTAGAGGGCCATACCATTTTTTTTTAAATAATTAACGGCAAATTCTAAAAATTTCACGGCAAGAAAACGGCATAAAATCGGCAATTTTTGAGCTTGTCAAAAGTTATTTTTGCAGTAGTTGGCCCGCTAACTTTATATATCTTAATCCAAAGAACCATATGTCCTATACCAAAAACAAATGATATCAACCCTAGATTTTATAAAAAAGCGGTTAATTAAAGACAAAACGAGAATTGTTATTTCTCAAATGGGATTTAAATATTGTACCTACCTACCCTAGGTACCTTATGAAAAATATGCAAGCGATAATAGGTGTGTTAGTGTGTTCTTTTTGACTGAGATCTCGCTCACTTTAGTTAAAGTGATCTGAGATAAAGTGATGGGAGATGGGAGTAAGCACCAAGAAGAACGAACTACTCAATTGAAACGCACGATCTGCCGACGCATGCGTGAATAAGAGACATAAAACATATAAATTCGTATCAGCATTTAATAATGTTATTGTATCCATAATTATTTTTCTTTTATTCGGTCAATTGATAATAAGATATAGGTACAAAAAAATAGATGTGAAAATCGATCACGAAATGTGACAAGTAATATTCGTTTTTATAACTAAAAAAATTCAAATCAACATAGTATTAAGGTTGAAGGTACCTAGCGAAATGCTAAGTTATTAGTTATTATTTTAAATGAAGACGATAGTGACACTGAACTAAATTTGGGTTAAATAGATAGTTGTTGTAAATAATATCTCCAGAATTAGTTCATTAGTTATAAGTATAGGTAATGTATTCACGTAAATAATTTAAGTAGGTACATGTAAATATTTTTTTCTTCATTTACTGCTAGCTTTTTTGTTTTATTTACAGTTATAGTTCATGTAACTACTTTGCTCCTTTTTGATTCTATCTCAATTTCATATCTGCTATTATTTAAAAAATGTAACTTTGATACCTTTTCTCCCGCAAAGCCAGATGCCGAGTGTCAATGAAACAATGTGAAAGTGGATAAATCTCAATCGTTATTTATTAAATGGCACTTCAAGAAATTTTAAATGTCAATAATAATTCGATAGTCCAGTAAATGAAGGGACAACGTTCCTGAAAAGTTCCTGAAGACTTCACTTTGGGCTCAATTTGTAGGTCACGGTATGTGATTTTAAATGAGAAATAACTTAACGCCATTGAAATTACGGAAGGGGGGAAAAAGGCCCCCTAAACCCTGGAAAACGGGTTTCTCGCTAATATCTGGCTCAATATCTGAATTAGAGAATTTCTTTCAGATAAAAAATGACGATCATCTTATTATCTACAGAAAAGATCCCCATCATTTTTTTCGAAAATTCGATAGTTATCGAGATAATGAGACCTGAAAGTCTCCTCATTTCAGCACTGCTCTGCCTGTAGGAATTCTGCTGTCTATGCATTAACTTCTAAGCGGGCGGACGACCCATAACTCGGCAAAATCTTGACATTTTCCGATGATTCAAAGTTCATCACAATGGGAAGACCCGTAGCTATCATTCCATGTGACTTGCAGCTCGTTGGTACTTGACAAATATATTTAAAAAAGGCATCAAAGTTTTTTTCCACAAGATTTTGAGACTATTTCATTAATTTGTTGATATTAAAAAAATATTTTAAAACCTGCGACCTCTGAGTTGTAAGCTCAATACCTTACCAAAGAATACACCAGCTTAACAAGAAGCGAAGCCCGACGCAATCTCTTTGATGTTTTGGTAACAAAAATTTATGACCTTGAGAGACCGATGTTGACAGATAACTTATTAAAAACACAGAGAAAATGATCAAATTTTCAAATATCGGCGATATAATTGGTTGTCAAAATGAAGTATGACAATTATCTTATTATCAAAATGGCTACTTTCAGACATGTGCATATAAAAAAAGGATCGGAAGCTTCGCTTCTTGTTAAGCTGGTGTATTCTTTGACCTTACCAACTGTGCCAATCAGCTCACATTAAGTCACATCGTCGAATAGACGGTTAAAGGCTGCTTGGACGCATGCGCACTTCAACTACTAAATTTGACGTGGTGGGAGGAATCTGTCGGGAAAATAAGCTCTCGAAGCTATCATTCCATGTGACTTGCAGCTCGTTCGTACTTGACAAAAATATTTAAGAAAGCGGTAAAAGTTTTTTTCCACAATCTTTTTAGACTAATTCATTAATTTGTTTATATTTATTCAAAAAATAGTCTTTTATCCTAAATTTTTTTATAATGGAACCTTAGGAGGTCTTGAATGATCTCAGAATTTGTTTAAATATTTTTCTTGCGTTTTGATAAAAAATAGATTTGTTTATTCATCCATTCAAAAAAAAGTCCGGTTTTTACCGGAGTGATCAATTTCCCTGATTTCCGGAAAATGATTGGATTTTATTAAAAATCGAAAAGTATATTCGAAAACTCCACACTCTGAGCTTTAAAATGATGTGCTTTGAAAAGCAATATTATAGTATGATAAATTTTTAAATCGCGCTTGTACAGAACTCCGAAAACGGCTGAAAAATGTAAATAAACAAATACATTTTTTATCAAAACGCAAGAAATATATTTAAAAAAAAATTTCTGAGATCATTTAAGACCTCCTAAGATTCCATTAAAAAAATAGAATAAAAGTTTTTTTTTAAATATGAACAAATTAATGAAATAGTCTCAAAATCTTGTGGAAAAAAACTTTGATGCCTTTTTTAAATATATTTGTCATGTACCCACGAGCTGCAAGTCACATGGAATGATAGTTACGGGTCTTCCCATTGCGATGAACTTTGAATCATCGGAAAATGTCAAGTTTTTGCCGAGTTATGGAACAATTCGTCCGCCTGCTTACAAGTTTATGCATAGACAGCAGAATTCCTACAGGCAGAGCAGCAGCTGAAATGTGGAGACTTTTATGTCTTATTATCTCGATAACTATCGAATTTTCGAAAAAAGTGATTTGGACCATTTTTGTAGATAATAAGACAATCTTCATTTTTTATTTGAAGAAAAACTCTCCAATTCGCATGTTGAGCCAGATATTAGCGAGAAACCCGTATTCCAGGGTTTAGGGGGCCATTTCTCCCCTTTACGTAAACTCAATCGCGTCAAGTTTCTCCTCATTTAAAAACACCTGCCAAGACCTACAAATTGAGCCCAAAGTGAAGTCTTCAGCGACTTTTCAGGAGCTTTCGATATTTTCAGGTGTTCAGTTGCTGGACTACGATATCTATAAGGAAAATGGCCAACGCCAGTTATAGTCATTGACCCTTATAACTGCTTGTTATAATAATTGAACTCAACACCCGGATATTAGTGTTGCTATTTACAATATTTGCTTATACGTTTTTATTTAAATTAATTCAGTCTGATTTTCATATTCTTTGCCGTAACATTTAATTTATATTCTAATTTACTAGTAGTTTGATTAGTGTTGTATTTAGAACAATAAAAGTTGTTTTTAAAAATAAAGTTTTAAGTGGCGCAATCAGTAGGATTTTCGTCAGGAAATCTATTGTAGATAAACCGTGAGTTTCAACTCTTTGGACGAAAACCAGAATCAACTTCGAGTTGCAGTTCCCAAGGAATCCATCGAGGAAGCCAAGGACGGATAATAGAAAAGGTCTATTGCAACAAAAAGACCACATATGCGGTAAGAATATGCCAGACTCCTCTTCTAACGACGAATCCTTTAGCGAAACCGACAATTGTGAAGAGTTAGATTTTATTGATAATTTTAAACATTTAACTATATTTAACAGTTTTACATTTAACAGTTTTAGACATTGAAAATTTGTCGTTTATCCCAAATTTTGATGGGAACATAAATAAATTACATCGTTTCATAAATGCTTCCGAATCAATTTCACGTCACTATTTAGATAGTGAAAATATCGGTAATACCTCACTTCTTAATGGTATATTGAATAAATTAGAAGGTAAAGCCGAAGAAATAGTAGCCATAACTGGCGCCAAAACTTGGAATGATATAAAAAATGCTTTAATTTTAAATTTTGGTGATCATAGAGACGAGAATTGTTTGAATCAAGATTTAGTAAAGTAAATATAAGACAGCGTAATAGTGAATCTCCTTACGTATTTCATGAAAGAATTTTAAGTTTGCTTAATTCAATTTGTAATTATATAGATTTACACTATGAAAATGTAGAACGTGAATCAAAGAGAAATTTTTCCATTAAACAAGCGCTTAAGTCATTTTCAGCTGGCTTAAAGGAACCATTAGGGCCTATTATTCGTGCTATGAAACCAAATACACTAGAACAAGCGATTCAGTTTATTAGAGAGGAGGATAATATTAAATACTATCAGAGAAATCTAAATTTTGGTAATGTTAATTTTAATAATACTATTTTGAAATATCCCAACCAACCCAATGTCCCAAGCCAATCTCAACATTTTCAACAAACACCCCAACATTTTCAATCAACGTCTCAAATGACAAATAATTATTCACCTGAATTTCCCAGAGGACCAATACAAATGCAACGTAACCCAAATCCACCAAATCCTAGATATCCAACAAATTCAAAAGTTTTTGGTAAACCTCCAAATGTTTGGAAACCAAATCCAAATAATGTTCAGCCCAAATCCGTTCCTATGTCTGTTTCAACAAGAAACACCACACCTCAATTCCGAAATACTAATAATTTCCAAAATTTCAACCAGAAACCTAATTTCCATTCTGAAGAGTTATTTAACGCAGAAGTTTCTTCTGAACAAGTGGATATAGAAAATGATACTTCAAATTTTGAGGAAACAAATAACGATGACAATTTTGAATATGCAGATGAGGACAATTATGAAGATTTTCAGGAAAACTCAAATTGCATACGAAATGACCTAATAGAACTTAATATTTTCACAGACAAAACAGAATTACCCTACATCTCCAATCCCCCTATTAAACTACTAATAGATACCGGTGCAACAAAATCTTTTCTGAAACCTGAACTTGCCGAAAAAAATTTTGAAGATAAAATTTTCAGAGAACCTTTTACAGTTTCAACAGCATTTCAGACATCAAGTCATCAAAATTGTGCAATTATTCCAATATTTTTTGAATTTAACAAAAATGATAATTTTAAGTTTCATCTTTTAAATTTTCACGAGATTTTTGATGGTCTTATAGTACTTGATAATATAAAACTATGTGTTTGTATACTCACAGTTAATTACTCCCGAAACTATTTTACCAATTTATTATCTAGAAAGTAATCCCAATATTTTTAAGAGGAAAATTGATCCTTCCACTTGTATTTTGGCAAAAGTACCTGTGTCCCAAATAGAAGGAGACATCTTTATTTCTAAACAAATAATAAAAAACTGAGAAATTCCGTCTACTTTTTCACACGCAAATAATGGCACAGCTTTGGTAGAAATCCGTAACAATAGAAATGACGAAATTATTTTTTCTTTATCTAAGCCATTACAAACTACATCCTTTGAATATACTTATTTTGACTTATTCCACATTGACATCCAACCAGACGTAACACATGACCCATTACAGTACGAACCTGGTATTTACATATATAAAAAGAATACAACACAAACTATGAAGAAATTTAACCCAAAATTTTATAAAACAACAACCCTCTCTGACAAGGGGATAAAAATAAAAATAAACTTTTACATAAACAAAATCTTAAAAGACCAAAAGCTTATCAGAAAAAATTGTTACAGGGCGCTACTAGTCCTTCCAGTCCTATTCCTTCCACTAGTAGAGGGTCAAGAGATCCTGATCACTAATTTAAATAATAATCCTGGAATCCTTTCGTATAAACTAGGCACAGCAAAATTAGAAGTGTTCACACTTTTCTTAATTATTATGATTTATCTCCTATAGGTAAAGAAACTGAAACTTTAAAAAATCCTTATAATAACGTAACATTAGCGATTCAATTAGGGCTTAGTCACCCTTATTTTCAAGAGCTCGATTATTTTGATCGTGTCCTTCTTTATCAAGTGAGATCTGCTGAACAAAAATTCCACTCTCTAATGCCATCATCTAGAGTAAAAAGAGGTCTCATTAATGGATTAGGCTCAGTAATTAAAAGTATCTCAGGTAATCTTGATGCAAATGATGCAAAGTACTATGATCAAACAATATTTGATTTGCAAAATAATGAGAAAGAAATTGTGCAAAAACTTAATCAGCATATTTCACTTACAACTGACATTATTGGAAATTTTAATGATACAGTATCACTTATAAAGAGTAATCAAGAAACAATATTTTCTGGAATACAGACAATACGCAATTCACTAAATACATTCATATTTCAATTCAACGATTACATGCAAACTCGAAATGTTTTAGATCAATTAAATGTTAACTTTAATATTATTGTACATCTCTTAAGTCAGATAGAAAATGCTGTAACCTTTGCTAGATTAGGGTTTTACACACTAGAATAGTAGATATAAACGAAATGGATTCTATAATCGATCCAGTATTGTATCACTCTAGAAATGACATAATTCTTCCAAATATAAGCAATGACACGACCCACATAGATATTATGAAATTTTAAAAACTGAAGCGTACTACTCTGATACAAAAATCGTTTTCGCTGTTCATTTTCCTATTGTTTATCCTGAAACCTTTTCATACTATCATCTTTTTTCTATCCATACAACAAACCACACAACTATTATACCTCGCAACACCTTTCTGACCATGAACGAAAATTATTACCAATATCACTCGATGCCCTGCCTAGACCTAAAGCCAAACTATTATTGTCCCGATGGAAGTCTGACTGTAGGAGCCGAAGAAGAAGATTGCATTTTCCAGTTACTTCAGCTTCAGTCAAATCCAAAAAACTGCCAAAGTATTCCTATGAAAATTTCGAAAAACGTAATCCAGTCAATTGATGATTCATATTATATAGCCATTTTCGTTAATCAAACTAAAATCAAAACAATATGTACAAGTACCGATTTTTCCACCCTAAAAGGAAATGTTTTGATATCTGTTCGATATCAGTGTGAATTCTGGTAGAAAAACAAAGTATATCAATCAACAATTGATTTCAAGAGGCCAGCCATTACTACTTCCCGAATTGAGAGTTTCCTACAATGAAAAAGAAGAAAGCGTCCCAGAAATTTCCTTAGGGACAATTCCCTTGGTTAAAATTCACAAACTTCTTAATAAACAAAGTGAAATCCAGTCTATAGTGTTGAAACATTTACAAAATACTTCTATTAATTATAGTAATATAGTAATTTGTATTTTAATAGTAGTTAGTGTTCTTTGGATAGTAGCCATATCGTAGAAAGAAAAATCAAAAGAAGCAATCCATCCATCAAAGAAAATAAGCCAAGAAAAGAAGTAAAATTAGAAGAGCGGCCGGAGGCAAGTCCTAGGGCATTTTTCACTCCATGAAACATGTTAGAATCTTAGAAGGGAGGAGTTATAGTCATTGACCCTTATAATAATTGTTATAATAATTGAACCCAACACCCGGATATGAGTAAAAGGAGAAAATTACTCCAACAGCCTACAACAAACGTTTGTTG
>CAJUYH010011391.1:0-11095 GCA_910591685.1 Galerucella tenella
AATGTCAATAGTATTAATTTAAATACCATTTCCTAAGATTTGAAAAATGGAAATATTAATATTTCAAACAATACCAACGGCACTTTCCATTTTAATTTATAAATTTGACATTGTTAAATATCGTTCGAATAAAAGTTTTGACGTTACAAACTACTCCTGTCAGATCAATAATAAAAAAATTGACATTTAGACATGATTTAGACCATAGATTTAGACGTTTCTCGAGTTGTTGATGTTGCCACGGTAACTTTAAAACACGCGCGTGCTAAAAAGTTCGATTTAAACACGCTGAGGCGTGCTTTAAATAGGTAAAATGGTTCACCAATAAAAAAAAAATTATTCTTTGAAACTCATGTAGCATCTCTATGTTGAATCTAAAACAGTTACGCAAAGTTTTTACATAACTACTTTTCATAACTGATATGAAAAATGTGACGTTACTTAACGTCAAGGAGTGACTTAAGGTACTCGGTCAATAATAATATTCTTCACCACCTTGGTGTATAATGTACTATTTTGTAGGCAGTCCCGGACAAGTCTAGATCTGATATGGAGGGATCCTAAAGATTTTAGTGCTGCCTGAGTATCTGAGAGTACCTATAAGGATCTTTTGACATTTATACCCCCTTTCTATATTCAATTGCAAACACGTGTTGATAGCATAGATTTCTGACTGGAATACAGGTGCATACTTGCCTTTAAGGCATTACCTCAATCCATATATAAAAAATGCATATTAGTCATCTCGGCGTTGACAAACGCAGAAACCATTATTACCTGAACAAAAGGAAAGCAGAACTGCTGCTACATCAATATTAGAATGATACGAATTTCTTTTTTGCGCTGGATTTTAGATTTTACACAGTGCATGATTATCAAAATTCCAAATGACATTGAGAATGAACATGTTCTTTTTTATTAGTTAATTTTGGAAACCAGTAGCGTCTACTGGCAAAAATTAAGGTCTAAATAAATTTCAAATACAGTCAAAGCTCATATATTACAAGAAAGTCAACACCCTGTATTTCATTAACGACAAAGCTTATCACACAAGCAAGACGAGCAAATATGAAGGGATCGTCTCGCTTCGCAAATACGCTTCTGTATTTCAAGCAGAGGTCTATGCAATACTTGCATGTGCAAGGGCTAATAATATGAGAGCCTACAACAACAGGCAGATCAGGATCTACAGTGACAGTCAAGCCGTCCTTAAAGCACTTCAGAGCTATAGGGTGACATCTCGGCTAGTATGGGAATGCGGCGAAGAACTTAGAAGACTGGCGACTCGGAACAGTGTAACACTGGAGTGGGTCCCAGGTCATAAAGGAATCGCAGGCAATGAAAAAGCTGACGAACTCGCAAGAGTAGGATCGTCAACTCTGATGAACGGACCCGAACCTGCTGTGGGCATCCCCAGATGCTTAACGAGGTTATGGTTAAAAGGGTGGTAGAAAGAACAACACAATAAACACTGGAAGAATACGACCAGGCAAATACATGGGAAGAAATTCATAAAAGAACCATCAGAAAAAGTAGCGAAAGAACTGCTCTCAATGAGCAGGAATAAACTTCGCTCCATAACGGGGACACTTTCACACAAAGGAGCACCTAAACAAAATAGGGCTGTACAACGGAGACCTTACATGCAGAAGATGCAAAAAGGATACCGAAACAGCTCTTCATATACTATGCAACTGTGAGTTACTGGACCACAGAAGGCAGAAACTGTATGGTAGACCCCAAATAACTCCAGAAGACTTCTACAACCAACCAGCAAACTTTTTGTCTTAAAATTGAATGTCGAATCGCCCACAACAATATTTCAGATTTCAGCTTTAGGTTTAGCTATTTTCTTAGTAATGTGTTCACACGGCATTTAACGTGTGACAAAAAAGTTTTATTGATGGGTATAGTGTATTTGAAAAAAAGGATTAAACGTTTCTTCACTGCTTTTTACATCATCATCACAGCTGAAGATTAAATGGTATAAAAAAATGAATGAAATAAAAACAGCGGAGTATGAATAGGTGCTTTACTTTCTTAATTATTTCCGGACGCGATTCATTTTTCTCAGGTATGAAGGTATAATCAGGGCCGAACAGCGGATCATTAAAATACGTATCAACGACAAAAAATGATAGAGTTATATAAAAACTTCATTCACGATAATGTATATAAAATATCAGTGATCTGGAACTTTATGCAAAGTGGTTATTAAAATGGTGTAGTTATTAAAGTTGGATAGTACAAAATGGCTCCACTTTAAATCCCGTTAAAACAGTCTGATTCTGAGATAAACTAGAACAGATGCCGAATAGCTAACTACTACCTATATCAAAAAGAACTCGGTAGTCATTTATGGGATATCATGCAAACTCCATTGTTCTTCCGCTCAAAAGTTCGCACTTCTTGTTGCAACATGCAATATGCCCAGTAATCTCCTGCCCTTTTTAAGCTCTTGTCCTCGATTTGTATTGAAGTTTGCATGCAATTATGGAGAAAAGCAGGGCCGCGCCAACCACGTGTGCCATGGGTGCACAGCACACGGCGGCGGCAGCCAGTTGATAATACAATTATTGCAGCAAAAAAAGAATAACATTGTATTTTCGACTTTATTAGGTCAACAAACAATTGTCGGCACTAAATCCAGAAATGTTTTGTCTAAAGCATCGATAAAAATAAAAATAATACTTTTGCCTTCATCGTTTTTAGGGTTCCATACCCAGAGGGTGAAAAACGAACCCTATTGGGAAAAGTAGAATTCGATAGATGGGGCTCTGAAATGTCATTATCATCTTAGCAACGAGTAAAACAAATCAGCTGCCGTATAAGCCATTTGATATTTAAGTGGTTTTATTTTGCTGTTTTAGTTATTTTCAGTGTGTGTTTTGTAAAACTTTTGCTTTTTCTTTGATTGTGCTTCAGTATTTTGTGTTGTTACACTAATTTTTGACTCCTAATATTTTTATTTTTGGAGTAATAGGTATGGTTGATATTTGAGAAAAGTACAACAAGCCTTCAATTAAATGTTTAGATTTAGGTCTGATTTCGTGTTTTTATTTTATTTTTGATTATATCTACAAAAGTTGCAGGGAAGGTAGGTTTTTATTGAGTAACATTTTAAATCTTTAATACCGACTTATTTTCTCTTTGATCTGCAATGAAAACAAAAAATAAAATGACATAACCTCTTCCATAATATCTCTGTTTATATATGAATATTACCTCATAATTGATGACCGTTTGAGTTAAATAGAAAAACACAGTTTTAAACTTGTCACTGACACAAAATTAAACAAATAAAGTACGAAATTACGGTAATTACGTTGACTTGCATATAATACAAAAGCAATGCAAAACGGATTATTTTACTCGTTGCGACAGTTACAATTTTTTCCGCCAAAGGCCTCATTGAATTCTACTCCGCCCAAATAACAAGTCTGTCAGGCTGTATGTCATGAACCTGTAGAGTAAGAATGTTGAAATTTTCATTGATGATGTATTTCTGTTGCCGCTATAACAGCAAATACTAAAAACAGAATAAAACAACTATTTTAAAATCACGTTTTTTGTTCGGTATTGATACATCAACAAATATCTGCCGTCCGACTCGCACTTTTGGTTGGTTATTATTACTTTTCTAGGAAATATTAGCCTAATATTTTTTCTACAGATAGGTAGGCGTAGGCATTTCAATTTCTATCTCCCGTCTTTCATTTGGTGTAGGGGTAATAGAGGAGGCGGCTATTTCTCGTTTGTACACCTGTGTTGTAAACACCTGGCGTGGCCCTGGGGAAAAGTCGGTAGTTTCTTTGTTACCAACGAAACAAAAGTTCCCTATGTACTTTAAAACGCAACATAAATAGGTAAATATCAATAATTTGAATACAAAGTTAGTTTATCAACAATATCAACATCAAATTATGACTCACTATAAACCAACCTAATAACCCCAATTTTTGTTTCTTGGTATCCACATTTAAAATTGCATATTGCAATAATTGTTAAATGTTAAACGATTGTCAATATGTAGTTGCAAGTAAGACCTTGCAAGGTTAAAGCTTTGCTGCAATAGGTACATTGTGTTGGTTTTTCATGTTATTTTATAAAGAATACACAGTTTTATTTTAGATTTGACTTTTTTATATTTTTTACTTTGACATTGACAAAATACAATTATCAATTTTTTTATAAACTATTACCTACTTTCTCAACACCTTGTCCTAATATTTATAAAAAAAAAAATTGTTATATTAGTTAATACAAAGAAAAAACAAACTTATAAATCAATTTCTATGTTTCTCAAACTTGACAGACTTTAATGCTTTTGTAAAAATGTCGGCAATATTATCCTGTGTACATAAATATTCTACCAAAATTAAACCATCTCTTATTTTCTCATGAATAAAGTGGAACCTAACGTCAATATGTTTAGATCTTCTGTTAAACTGAGCATTTTTTATTATACTGATTGCACTTTGATTGTCAATATTTAAAATGATGTTTGAGTCTTGAAAAATCAAACTTTCTAATAGTACCTTCAAAAACAATAATTCTTTAACACATTCTGCAGCTGCAATGAATTCAGCTTCAGTCGAGCTCAATGCTACAATAGGTTGTTACCTGGAACACCAGCTTATTGGTCCACCAGCATAAAAAACAACATACCCTGTAGTACTCTTTCTCGTAGTTTTGTCACCAGCAAAATCACTATCGCTGTATGCTTCTAGTTTTGCTTTTTTGTCATCTTTCTTGTAAACTATACCATTGTTCTTCGTAGCTCCAAGATATCTTAAAATTCTTTTCACATTATTTATGTCTGACATTGTTGGATTTTCCAAATTTCTGCTACAAAACCCAACTGCATATGCTATGTCGGGTCTAGTTTTATTGGATAAGTATAAAAGGCTCCCAACTGCCTCACGATAAGGGAATTTTATTTCTTGTTTTGACTCTGCGGATTTTTCATCATATTCTGTAATTGGTGTAGATACAGCTTTTGCATTTGTCATTTCAAATCTATCTAGAACACTTTCAATGAAGTTTTCCTGATCCATTTTAATCCAATTGTCACCTTTTGTTATTCTTATGCCCAAGAAAGTATCAACTTTGTTAAACATTTTGACTTCAAACTGTTCCGTTAATTGTTAATATTTCGAGTAATTCATCTGTTTCTTCAGAGCTTTCTCCCGCTATCAATCCATCGTCTACATAAATTGCTAAAAATAGAGTTCCTTTTCTGTTTCTAAATATGCAATGATCAACACTTAAAGTTTCCATATTATTTTGTTTCAAGAACTTCGTGAAATGTTCGTTCCATCTCATAGGTGCTTGTTTCAGTCCATATAAAGATTTCTGCAATTTACAAACTTTGTCATGTTGCCTCTCATAACCTTCAGGTATCTGCATGTATATGTCTTCATTTATTGTACCATATTAGAAAGCTGTCTTTATGTCAAATTTCTTTATTTCCTATTCTTTTTGCACTGCAATGGCTGGCATCAATCGCAGTGAGCTAACTTGTACCACTGGACTAAATACCTCTTCCTAATCAATACCTTTCTGTTGTTGACAACCTCTTTTACAACCAGTCTGGCTTTGTACGTTCCATCGTTCTTTATCTTGAATACCCATTTGTTTGTTAAAATCTTTTTTCCATATGTTTGATCTTTGTCTACATACTCCCAAGTTTTGTTTTTCTTTAATGATTCTATTTCTTCTTCTATAGCATATTTCCATAAATCTTTCTCTTGTACATTAATAAAACATAATCTTCGAAATGCTTTGGTTTGTTTATTTTTTGTTGGTTTTTCATGTTATTTTATAAAGAATACACAATTTTATTGTAGAACTGACTTTTTTATATTTTATACTTTGACATTGACAAAATACAATTATCAATTTTCTTATAAACTATTACCCAACCCACTTTCTCAACACATTGCAAGAAGAGTTGCAAACTGTAAAGTGGGCTTTAAAATTAACGATCTGCTAATCATCAACAAGAATATATTTTTACAATGAACACCATCTATTATCATGGATTGTGTCAGTTTCCCAGATAAATGCATACAAAATTATATTACAATGTTTTCATTTATTTTTTACTGGTATGACGGATCCTTTTTTGGAACATCCTGCATAAGCGTGATGAAAATATAGAGCCAGCGTTCTCAATATAGACACGCATTAATTTTTTTCTGTAGGTCTATTTATCTCAAGGTCACAAAGTTCTTGTTAAGTAGTTTTTTATTTTTCAATAAAATGCCAGCTCTAACGCCTAATGACTGAATCATTATAATTTATCAACTTTTTTTACATAAAAAAACTGGTACAAGTGATTTGCCTCTCTGAAAATTGATATTTTATGCTAAATCATGCGTGTGCTGTATGCATAAGATATTATTTACTTCGACCTTAACAGAAGGGCTGATGTACAAAGGTATTAAGTTTTAAAATAAATCATGTACATGGAAAATTTTCTCACATGTAAAATCACAGTTTACTGGGTTCATTTAAATACAGAGAGAATGTCGAAAAGATATTTACAAGTGAAATGATTCTACTAATAGTTTTATCAGGTGGCTGATTCCAACTTCATGATGAATATTTTTCCAAATATCAAAGCACTAACGTGCACATCTTTACTTTTCACACAGAGATGCATCTCATGTACTTATATTTAAAATTAAAAAATTACTTATATCTGCTGTACGTTCCTTTGTGGTACCTATATTCAAAACGTCCTGTAATTTTTATTGATTTAATTTCTTGTCATGTGTGGGTTATACGAATATGTTAAATCCACTATTCATCAAACAAGTAGCTGGCCTTTACAGATTTAGAATGAGGAATATGGAGACGAATTTTAGTTGTCAAGGTATACAAAACCTTCATTATCCTTGTCAGGAGAGTAAATTAATCTTTACTAGTGAAATATGGGATTGGGAAAACTATCATTGTATGGGAAAATGAATTTTCTAGTGTTAAGCGTACACATTGATGAAGAACTGAATTTGTTTTTATATGTATGGAAAACTCCGTAACCATAATGGAGATTATTATTAAGTAATTTAATAGAACGATGTTTTTGTTGAATTTTCTCAACTTTGATTTTTGTTCCAGGAATTTCACAAGGTTCAACTGCAGGGATGAATTACTTAGCCTTAGGACATCTTCAAACCAAGGACATCATCCAGCCAGGAGGATGGTTAACTGTATACCTGTTCATTACAAATGTATCTCCTGTTCTCGCCACTTTGTTGTAATTTGCACATATTTTATTACAGGGTTTAAGGTTCTAATTTTTTTCCAGCAATTTATCTATAGTTTATTTCTTAATGTCTGACAGCACAGTAGCCTCATTAAATATTCAAATAGAAATTTATCTTTTACAGAGTGATCCTAAGAATTTTACAAGTAAATACTAAAATTCTAATGCAAAACAAGTAGGTGTCTGTATTGGTTATCTATACATCCCTGTTTCAGCTCAAAATACAATATGGTAATAAAACTGAACAATGCCAGATAAACGATAAATATTGCGGCAGTGGCGGAGATTACGATATTAGTTTATTCTGCTTATTTAATTAGATTCGGTTTACATTACAGTTGAGATAAAATTCATTCGTTCAGGCCTATTAACAAGTTACATTTCCATTTTTATTAAATTAAATTAATTAAAGAAAATATAGTTTAATTTTGTGTGTGTGTGTGTGTGTGTGGAAGCAGGGATGGCCTCAGCTGAAGGCTATTGGCCACAGAACTTTTTTATTGTTCTCTATTAAATGTGTCTAGGTTAAAGATCTATTTTTGCTTGCTTAATGAAGTTTATTATAGAATCTAAAGTAGCTTTTTCTGTGCATGCCAGGAGAGAACTAATATTCAGTGGAAGAGGAAAGTTATGTTCCTTTAAAGAGATATATAAATTAGATATAGCCGCTTCATTTTTCTTACACTCTAGAAATATATGATTAGTATCACCGATCGATACGTTGTCGCAGTTGCAAAATGGAGATTGTAGAATGCCCAATTTCTGAAGGTGCGCCGGAAAGCAACCATGGTTTAGTTTTAGTCGCGTTATAGTTGCTGTATATTTTCTACTATAATCAAACTTTGTTATCATTCATTGGTTAGGGACATCAACGGCCGTCCCCAATTATTCCTTCCCCATAAAAATTTCCCTCATTCTTAAATCTGATTCCCAAAATTAAATGGGTTAAGATGGTTTAGACATTGATGAAAAGGCGCCTCTTGTCGAAGAACTTCTATTCAACAGCTGTAAGTAAAATCTTCCTCAGTTGGCTATAGGGTCTCAAAGTAATTTAATAAAACATTATTAATAAAAAATATTTTATTCTATAAAAGTAGTAATACAAAAATTAATTGAAAAAGTTGGGCGGCGCGTTAATTACACCAAGGGTAATCATCCTTTTTGTACGGAGTTAGCGGAAGCTCATACATAAAAGGAAACAAATTTTTATTTCTCCTATCACTAGTATCAGCAATTTCAAAATATTCTTCATCGAAAAACTTGGGCAAGAACAATACACCGACTTCGTAAGATCTTACATAAACACCCATGTCTTTTCCAAAAGAACCTCCCCAAGCCGATTTTGACAGATTAGCACTGGTCAGTAAGAAATACGACAGTTTACTCAAACATGGTGAAATACGACAATATGTTTTTATGTGAGGCATCGCTCGGGTACGTCCGTAAGGCTCAGCTTTCCATTGACTAAAAACATATTAGAAAATTAGTTTTTTTGTAATATCAAGTTTTCAAGAAAGGAAAATATTTCAGAATATATTACCAGCTAGGGTATGACAAGTGACAGGTGACAAGTGAGTAATTTAGGTCAAAAGTACTACATGCTTGGTGTGATACCGGCAGCCGTTCAGAACACTCAAATGTAATATTTGATATACACAAATTTCTGAACCCACCGTAAGGCTGCTATCCCAGAGAACACCTTGGCGCCGAATTTTAGAACCGGAGCCTGCAAAGTAGAGTCTACCCTGAGATAATGTCCGAAAGGAATGAATTCGGCCTCCGCTGCTATCAGTTGTTGTCGATAATGAGAGGTCTTTACGTATATGGTTACGTCGGGTATAGGGATAGGATGAGGATGTGCCGGGAGTCTTATGCCACTAATTTATTGTGTATGGGATACCTGTTTGTGAAAGTAAACTAAGCTTATATTGAATTTTAGTAGGTTTATTAAACTAAGAAAAAAACAAGAATAAAATGAAATACGGATGTGACAAAAAAACAAAAAAATTACTTATTAGATATTAAAAGAAACCAACTATGAATAATGGGCTCGTTTACTAAAATTTTTAAATCATTTTCAACTGTCGTAAAACAAAGTATTAAGGATAAATTAACTTCAATGTTAAAATGTCATATACCTGGAAATGTTATTGTCACTTTGACATCGATAAAAAAGGTGCATCCTTTTTTATCGCGATAAAAACTTCTCTTCCTCAATATCTACACTTTTACACAATGCCAATGAGTCGCAAGTTTATTGTATTAATAATAGAATATTACGTAACGTGTAAGGTAAGAAGCATTTTACGCACGAATGACAAAGCTACGCACGATGCCGCGTAGAGGCAAGTGCGTAATTCCGAGAGTGCGTAAAATGCTTCACAGCACGAGTTACGTGCTATACTTTACCTACGACCTACTTGTACTTATAAGAAGCATAATAAATAACAGTTACATACTTAGAGGTGCCTGGTAAACTCCATCTCTATTACTCTATTACCAATTAAAAAGCACATTAAAGAGCTAACGTTTAATCATTATTAATATATTGTTGATAATCAAAAGTCCATTTTTCAATTATAATCAATACATATACTTAGCCCTTTGGGCTTCTCAGAGTAAAACGTGGCCATATCGAATGTTTTCAAATAGTTAATTTCTAATAAAATGGCGATGTCTATTGACAGTTGCTAAGATATTGCTAGGGAAGCCGTGCGATTTACTTTACAGCTGTGCGTTTTTTTTACAGTGCGTAATAGACGTCATTACATTGATATTATACCGACTGTATGTTATTGACTGATTACAGGGGGGGTCGTAGGTAAAGATAGTTATTGTTGTTGTTCATCCATATATTCTGTAGTTTATTGAATTAATGAAATAATTATTGTTGTGGTTCATCCATATTCTGTCGTTAATTTATCCTGCCAAAAAACTCTCGAGCTTTTCTTTCATCAGATAAATTTCTCTTTAACTCAAAGTTTTGCCAATCACTAATTTTACGAGAAAAACTGACATTAGATAAAATCGCTCCACCTTCGGTGTCGCGATTTTATCATTGACACTAACACACACACCGGACGAGATAGACCTTTAGGAAACCTGTTCGCTTCTAGCGAACCTTGTTTTAGCCGTTGCTTCCCTTGTTACCGAAGGACCACTTCGCAGCGCTTATAGTAGACGCTTGCTTGTTAAATCCCTTCACGTTTCAAGAAGGAATTTAGAATTACCCAACACTACTTTTGATTAACTACAACTCCGGATATTTCCAGATAACCGCTGATCGCGAACTCTAGGGGCGACCGCCCGCACCCGTGAGGGTGAACCCTTTGACTGCTCTTTTCTTCTACCTTTCCCGGCTTTTGGCGTTTTTTACCCAGTCAGCTTTTCTCCATTTTGACTTGGTATTCTTTGATTGGACACCCTTGTACTTTGTACCTATCTCGCTACTCCCCTTAGTCATCGGAATCGTGTTTTCGAAACTCGGTTCCATTTGGGTTACTTTGTAATTTTGTCATTTTGCATTATCAGCATTGTTTAGTCTAATTGAACTTTGCACAGTTGTTTGGATTTAGGTCATTTTTTATGCAATCAAGATTGTTTTACATATTAAATGAAATCTATTAAACAGGGTGATGTTCCCCATAATTCTACTTTTTGGTGTTTATTACATTGGTTTTATTTCATACAAACTTACTACATATATTCCTGTAGCCACTTTTGTTTTTCATTAGTTGCCTTTGAATAGGGTAAACATCCACCGCTTTCATGTCCAAAATATCCTGTCATTACATTATCAACACTGGGGTATACAATGCTTAA
>CAJUYH010011392.1:0-11095 GCA_910591685.1 Galerucella tenella
AGTAAGTCCATAGATGTATGAATAATAAGAGAGCTGTTAAACGTGCAGCATTCTGTGGTATAAAGGTACCACTAGCGCCTACTTTGGCTACAGGTGAGAACTATCACTTAAGACGCGGGTTTTTTGAATTTTTAAACTTTCAGGATACAATATTTGCGATTAAATGATTTTGCACTTTAATATATTTGTTTTTTAGTCTTTTAAGTCAAGTCTCAGTAAAAAATATTAAATAATTAATGTAATTTGTCATATAACAAAAATAATAAAGCACTTATACCACCGTACACTAACTACCGACAAGTAAATTCACTTGCGTCGGAACGTTTGAAAATGTTGGTACCTACATCTTTTCTCTGGCGCCTTACACGTCTGTTTTCATAATACAACAGTTACGAGGGACAGTCGTATGGTTAAATACGTGTATTACTGATTTACGGCACAATCCGGTACAGGTTTTCAGGGCACAAAATACTACTATAGGAATAGTACATTGTTTACCGGGTAGGAAAAGCTTAACATTCCTGGACGACTGTGAAGATTGCTAAGTCGAGGCGCAAGCCGAGACTTAGCAACACAGAGTATTTACAAATTTTTATTCTATTATAACATTGTTCCACCGTTATATTGGCATATCGGTGGTTTCCTTTAAAACCCAAAGCATTTTTCCAAGCTTCACATCTGCAATATAATATAGAGAATAAAAAATGTTTGCTTGTATACTACTAAATTACCTCTTTTCTTACCTAATTTTGTCTTTTGCGCATCTTGCGTCTCTCTTTCAGTTTACTGCGACATCAACAGAACAATATACCACTCAAGGCATTTTGCAATGGAATAAGCCACTTTAATCATACTAAATACAACTTTATAATAAAAATCTGTATAAATATTTTAATGCTCAGGCAAAAACAATGATCTGCTCACAAAAACGAAAACAAAACAAAAATTATACCTATTTCCGAAATTTCGATCAGCAACACATTAGCATTGCGTGCTACCCCTGTACTCAACACTTTCTGGATTTAAACTAGCCAGAACTCGCCATACGATAGGAGGGGTAAGGAAATTTTCGGTAACCCATAAATCGACGAAGTGATTTTACTTTTCGGTAGTTGGTGTACGGTGGTATTAGCTTTCTAAGACAGTTTCTTGAAGTATGTATATACTTTAGAAAGACTATACCTTATTTTTATTGTGAGAATCGATCATGGGAAGCAATAAAATCGAAAGCAATATGTCATTAATATATACTTCAACTACCTAACTTGTGGAATTGAATTTATAATGTTCATGTGACATTCTTTTATTACTGTGATCTAACAGTTTTATTAGTTTGTAGTAATCGTTATAGATATTTGATTCATATTGCATTCATATTGTTCTTTTAGTTCAGTTCTCAGGGTCGATTTGTCGATAAGCACCATTACCACTTACTTAGTCTCAAATACTTATGGAAAAGTATGTATTCTCCCATACAAATAGAACAGTAGATGTGTCATGAGTCATTTAAAACAATTTCATATACAAGGTGGTACAATATGCATCAACAATCCAGTTTTGAAACAATTTACTTTGTTTATGAGCCTCAGCACGTGTTAGTAATACATAGGTATAGTTTTAAATATGGAACTCCCTAGGTATTTCCTCAACGGTTTAATATTTTTAAATGAAATTGCTCATACTCGTCTAAGAAGATCCAAGGTATTCAAAAATGCTATAAAACTTGATGTACCATTTCCGGTTAAACCAAACGATAAATTATTGATTAAAGCCACAAATATTGAACAAAAAATATGAATGGAAAGTTCCACTGTATGTAGAATTTCACAAGGAATTCAAAAATGTATAAATATACAGGTTGTTCTATTTAAAATAACAAAGTTGATATGTATTTCCGGTTTAACCGGAAATGGTGCATTAAATTTGATAGCATTTTTGAATTCCTTGGATCTTCTTAGAGAGGGATGAGCAATTTCATATAAAAATATTAAACCGTTGAGAAGATATAGGGGGTTCCATACTTGTATATAGGACAGTTTATCTTTGACTGACCCTGTATAAATGGTTTTTTTAATTTAACAAATTTGGTATGATTTGTAAGATTTTTGTCTATATAGACAGTGTTTTCTTTATACATAGTGCTTTAAAAGTTCGTTTCACATCATTTTTCATAAATAATTCTTTCGACCTTTGTTTATACAACCTTTTTTTTCAAAAACTATAAACATTGAATGTACACTAACATCTAAAATAACGATCATTTATATAAAGTCCACAACGTCTCTACTGAAACTTATAAAAGTAAATATATGTTTTTCTCTTGTCAATTAGACAGCATAGTAACCATTAATTCGCACTTTTTTTACTCTCTACTGTTATACCATACAAATATGTGCATATATGTACATTATCTACCGACTATGTCTACAATATTATATGAGTCTAGTTTTTAATCTAATAAAACACAACAGGATATTTCTCTGAGTATCAGTGGTGGAGGTAAAGATCATATCACAATAAGAAATTAAATAAATCGATGAATTTAATCGAAAAATAATTGATACATCACAACGATATAGAGAAGCGTTCTTCTGCTAAAACTATACCCCTCTGCTTACTCTTCCAATCTTATAGTGCATTAAGGCTTTCTCACACTGTAAATCTCTTCTCCACTCTACTCTTTGTTAATACCCAACTTTCTATTATTAGAAACATAGTCTACAACCCCAAAGATATCCTTTCCCGAGGGGGGTTGCATCTCCAATTCGGCCTATTTTTATGTTAAAACGGGTAAAGCACTGAGTGCATTTTGAGTCATTGGGACATTAGAAAAAGACGTAAGACACATTGCCGCTACGAAAGGTACGTTTGTATCCTGTTTTTAATGATATTTTGTAAATTATTATAATTGATAATAAAACAGCTTCAAACTTTAAAAAAATTTGTAAGAAGAGTAGAGATAGAGTTTCTTATTCTTTTTGACCGCGCCTATGGACAAAGATGAGAATTGAAGTTGAAAAGAAAGCTCTGAAGTATTGTTAGTGTCCTCGGGATCATTTATCAGTACTACTTATCAACGTCGAATGTACTTGAATGGACACTTCTTGCATTTTAAATGGACTGATTAATGTAATGAAGAAAACAAATTAAATGTAACTCTTCAGTACCTATATATCGAATCGAGAACATGGGTGCCCGGATAAATGCAGAATTTATACCGAGAATCGCTTTTAATCATTCCAGAAATGCCTGCGGTGATGAGCGAAAAAAAATTTATGGGTATAGTTATTAGTACGTTTATGTAATAGCATTACAATAGATGGGATTATGGGGGGCGATGTGCGTTTTCAGGTGCCCTATAAAATTTCATGAGATAATGGAAGTAGAATTTTTCATTTTATTAATTTTTTTGCATGTAAAAGTTCATTACCCAAAATAATATGTAGGTATAAGCACCGTACACTAACTACCGACAAGTAAATTCACTTCGTCGATTTATGGGTTACCTTACCCCTCCTATCGTCTGGCGAGTTCTGGCTAGTTTAAATCGAGAAAGTGTTGAGTACAGGGGTAGTACGCAATGCTAATGTGTTGCTGATCGAAATTTCGGAAATATAATTTTTGTTTTGTTTTCGTTTTTGTGAGCACATATTTTTATTATAAAGTTGTATTTAGTATAAATATTATAGTGACTTATTTCATTGCAAAATGCCTGGAGTGAAATATTGTTCTGTTGATGATTGTTGCAGTAAACTGAAAAAGAGACCGTTTTTTAGATGCGCAAAAGATAAAATTAGGTAAGAAAAGAGGTAATTTAGTAGTATACAAGTAAACATTTTTTATTTTCTACATTATATAGCAGATGTGAAGCTTGGAAAAATGCTTTGGGTTTTAAAGGAAACCACCGATATGCCAATATAACGGTGGAACAATGTTATAATAGGATAAAAATTTGTAATTCGCATTTTTGCTTAATACAAAATCTGAATTGCTTAAAAGTACAGTTAGTTCTACGACTACAAAAAATACCTATACTCATCTAAAAGTGTTTACGACTGATTATAGAAATATAAAAAGTGTGGATGGGAATACACTGTTATACGTTACTGGATACCTACTTAAAAAGTGTTTATTGCAGCATCTCTGTAACACCTGCTTAGAATTTATTAAGATAAATGATCTAGAAGGAGAATCTACCGTTTTTATGAAATATAAAGATAATAGTGTTTCATCCAAAATTTGTAATATGGTTGTGCCTCCCAAAAATTTTGTGGAACTTGTTATGGAATTGAAAAACACATTTATAAATCAATTTAATGAAATAGCCCCTGAATATGGTGTCGGTATGAAGGTTAATAATAGCTTTAAGAATGTTAAATTGTGTCATCCTTGTACAAATTTCTCAGTTGATTATTTTTATTCATTGTATATAAGATACAACACCCCAAACTAAGTATACTTAAACATTTGTAATCATCTTTGGTAAACATAACAATTTAATCAATAATTTACTTTATCGAATGTTAAGCTTTAATAAATGAATTTTCCTATAGTTGTATTTTGTGCCATGAAAACCTGATGTATCGGATTGTGCCGTAAATCAGTAATACACGTATTTAACCACACGACTGTCCCTCGTAACTGTAAAGCGCCAAAGAAAAGATGTACCAAAATTTTCAAACGTTCCGACGCAAGTGAATTTACTTGTCGGTAGTTAGTGTACGGTGCTAATACGTAATACAAAATTTTCCAACAAAAAATGCACTCTAGTGAGTACCTCTACACGAACAGTGTTAATTTATCGCCAAAACGAGATCAAAATAAGAAGACATTAATAAGAAGTTCCGGGTATAATGACGTCACGTTCAAAACTCATTATTTCCAGTGCTATTTCAAATATACCATCCTTATAATATCCACTGTTTTCGTTTGGGACTACCAATCATTTCAGCTGATTGCCGAAATTAAACGCCGGGCAAACAAGCTCACATTAATTATTCATGGTACGTGTTTGGAGTAAGTAATATTATAGGGGTAGGTCCAATCAATGAAATAGTTATTTATACCATAAGGGATGCTAGTAACATTTACAAGACTCCGATTAATTCAAGCTAATTTGATAGATTATAACGAAGCCAGAAGTCTCCTGCCCTGCAGTACTTCAAGAATAACAGAAAACTTGGAGTACAATACACATTTTATCATTGTCAGTATCGTTATCATAATCATAACACTAATCCCCTTCTCCAAATCTTCTCTCGGTTACACTGTCGTAGCACACATATTTTCCCTCCAATAAAAAACCTACGGTTTGTTAAAATGATATCGTTGATATCAATATCAAAGTAGGCGCTGCCGGTGAATTTCGAGGAGAAAGCTCCACGCCCACTTTGCATATCAACGGCGATTGGCTCGAGCCACCGACACCGCGTTCACATCCTCCTACGCTTCAACGTATTTCAAACTTTATATAGCCGTGTTCGATTTTACATAATGTTGCTTGGGTATATAAAGTCAAGTCGTAACATCGGATGATTGTTTTTCGTTACGCCTTTTTGAAAACATTTTTACGCTGCAAGTACGCTTTCTTGTATAGGAGATATTACAGAGACATCCTGTATAACAAATATTGTTTTTTTTTTTAATATAATGACGGACAACACCGATAGACTACTACCACCGTACACTAACTACCGACAAGTAAATTTACTTGCGTCGGAACATCAAATAAATACTAAGTCCATAGACAAATAAATAATAAGAGAGCTGTTAAACGTGTATAAAGCTACCACTAGCGTCTACTTTGGCTACAGGCATCAGATATCAAAATTTTTTAGTCGTATTTTTTACTCGTTTTGTTGTGCTCTGTTATTGCAGCCCAGGATTATATGATTGAGGTCCCCATACTCTCCACATTCGCAATTTGGATTGTCCTTTATCCCTATTTTGTGTAGGTGTGCTGGCGTAATGCAGTGTCCTGTTCTCATCCTACACATTAGTGTATATCTTCTAATACTTCATCCCATGTTTGCTTCGGTCTTCCTCTTTTCCTAGCTCTTTGTACTTTGGATTTCCACACTTGTTTGACAGGCCTCTTATTATTCATTCTTTGGAGATGCCCCCACCAGCTAAGTTGTCGTTTTTCAATAAATTCCAGCATTGGCTCTATTTCCAGGACTTCTCTTATTTTTGTATTTCTCATTTTGTCTCTTTTTGTAACACCCCTGACTCTTCTAAGATACTTCATTTCTACGGCCTGAATTTGACTCTTTTGTCGCTGTGTGAGCACCCATGATTCACATCCAAATGTGACGATTGGAATGTAATTACTTATTTAATCGTAATTTTCAATTATGATCAACTTTTTTTAGTAATATTTTTCGATATTGTCAAATTTAAAGGTACTTTACTCTTGAGTGAAACTAACATTTTTCGACAAACCTCGTATACGACTAAAAAATTTTAATATTTGATGACTGTATTCTAGGTTTTACATAATGCAGAACTTTTTATAAAGAATAACTTTTCTTCCTAAAATTAATAATAAAAAAGATTTCCGTATAATTCCAACATAAATTGTGTATTTATTATATTTATACGAAGATACTCGATGTATCATTATTAAATTTTGACTCAGAGGACATTGCAAAAACGTATTTTCCACAAATCGATCTATGCGATCATCTAGGGACTTTGTGAATTCCTTAAAGCGATACATCAGAGTTCATTTACAAACAACAGCCTGTCCGTCTATTTACCATACAAGCTGGTGTTTTTCTAAGTGCTACATCCTTATAGGAATCCACCGTGTTCGTATGACGTTACATACACGTTTGGCAAAGTTCAAATAATCCATAAATAACTATACTTCCTTTTAACTAAATGATCGTAAGACGAACGAAAGACGAGATATAACGGATATGTAACTAGCCAACTATCGGAGATAGTAGGAGTTCTTTATCTCCTTAAACGTTTTTGCTGTCCATCTTTGGGCAAACATCGAGTTTTGCATTCTTAGATACGCTTCTACGTGTTGGTCGGAGCTGACCAGATCTACTTTTTTAAATGTTAAACATAAATATTGTTTACTAATGCTGGAAGTTTTTCTTTTTCATTAATTTTAAAATTTACGTGGACCAATTACTTAATAAATAATTCAATTCAATACAGTTGATAAATGAAAATTAAATAGCTATTGAAATCGCCTAAAAATAAGTAAGTAATTGGAAAATTAGTTAATTACTCAGTTGAAATATACACCTAAATTATTTAATGTTGCATCTGTCTTTTAAATATCTAATAATTGAATTAATTGAAGTTGAACAAGATAATTTACTAATAGGACTAATTATTTAACTACTTTCCCACCTTTATTCAGTTTTGTTTAGCATGGGAGTCCATTAAGACGTTTAGTAAATAATACAAAGTGATATACATTAACGGAATTGAAATTATTAATAGATGCCGACATTATTGCCAGCTATAATAAAACCTTAATCCATTTTAAACTAAAACTACAACAATAATCAGTCAATTGATCTAAGTGCATTGACTGGGGATTCTAGGCCCTATATATTTTTCATTATACTATATATAAATAATAGTATCGGTATGTTTCTGATCAGATTTTATTACCTTTTCGTCTTGAAACTACTTTATTTAGTTAATTTTTGTGGCTCATTAGTCACTTCCTCCCAAATTTCTACTAAATTTCGAAACATACCGTTTCCTTGTCGCATTAGCCACTCCGAAATAAAACATAAATGTTTATATGCAAATATATTTCTATGGTTGGCTGTGTATTGTCAGTACTGTCAGTACTGTCAAATTATGTATCATCGGTACGGTTTGAGTTTGATTAAAGTTGATTAATTTCGTGTGAAAAGCTTTATTTTGATTACAAAATCTATGTAAATTAGTGATATTAGTGTTGTTAGATTATATAAAACGTCCCTCATAAAATTTATTATGGTAAGAATGTTAATTTTGTAAATAATTGTTGAGATTTTCTAGGGCTACTTTCTCTTAAAATATAATGGAGTCGTTCAAAGTTGATGTGAAAAGATACCAAGTTTTTAGTAGCTTCAGTTTTTGAAAAAACCATTAAAGTCTTTATAAATATTAATATTTTCATATCATTATGATACCTATGCAAAATACCAAGTGTTACCTATAGAAATGCTGACTTTCATATTTTTGGAAGCTATTACAAGAATTAATACGTTTTTGAATTAGAATGAAAGTGAAAATATGTGATATTTAGAGGTTATGTTGTAGTTGCTAAATAAATATTGTAGTCTATTTATGTTATCTATGGTCTAGGTATATCAGTTTTTATATCTGCACAGTGGGCTGTGTATTGTCAATACTGTCAAATTCTTTTAAATAAAGGATTTGAAATTAAATCATTGGTACGGTTCGAGTTTGTAAATTTGACTAATTTTCGTGTGAAAAGCTTTGTTTTAATTATAAAATCTATGCAAAGTTGTGGTATTAGTGTTGTTGAATTATATAAAACGTCCCTCATGCAGATAGTATTGCGGTAAGAATGTTAATTTGATACATAATTGTTGAGATTTTCTTGGGCTACTTTTCCCTAAATCATAATGGACTCGTCCAAGTTGATGCAAAAAGATGACAGAAGTTTTTAGTAGCTTCAGGAATTGAAGTGTTTAAAAAAACCATTACCTACAGCATTTAAAAATATTAATATTTTAATATTATTGATATGCAAAGTACCAAGAGTTATGAAGTTACATACTTTTGAAAGCTATTAGGTACAAGAATTAATATGTTTTTGAATTAGACTGAAAGTGAAAATATGTTAATCTGTTTGCTCGGAATATTCAAACGGAATCGACCTTGTAAAATACTAAAATTATTTCTATCACGCATGTTACAATAAATTCATAGTAAACTACTAAATTCAGTACCAAAACCTGTAAGCACAGTCGGTGATAAACATATTTATTATGTTTTGCAAGGAAAAAACACGTAAGAATGTATCTACGTATAGGTACCTATCGTTGTTAGCGTTTTAAACAGTGATCATGTATTACTCCTAATTCAGGTAATAATGTAATTATATTCTATTGTTATACCTATTATTTATTATAACATTCTTCATGTTATTGTACTATTTTTAAAATTTAGCTTTAAATTGTTATAGGTACCTATACATCATAAAATCAGGTCAAAATTTGTAGTGTATAAATTCAAAGGTGGCTGCTCGAGCTGCTAAAGCTGATTTTCTACCCTTGTGACATAATATACCTATTATATCGAGCAATGATATATTATATAATTTTCATTTTCTTTTTTTACAGATTCAAACGCTGGTGTCCGTAAAAAAAGCGATATGCCCAAAGGTAGGAGATTGTTGTTATCAATAACAAAAATAGAAATATATTTTTTAAATAATAATACTTTAAAATTGCGGAAATGAAAAAACTGAATTGACAATTATTTAAGATATGAGGTACCTACCTACCTAGTTAATTTTTTATATTCCAATAATTTCTTGGGGTTAGGAAGAGTCCTAAATGTATTTTTTAAATCTTGAAAATATTTTCTATTTTTGTTATTCAAAAAGTATGCCTGAAATGTTTTTGCTATTTACAATTTTTTATAAATATATCAAATATTGGAAACACCCCAGCAAGAGGATATTTTTTTGTGGATTTCTTTTGTGTTTCTTTTCTTTTTCAGGTTAAGTTTAGTCAGTATACAGTATATCATCGTTTTGTGAGCAAATCGGTCAATCGTTTAAGTATAGCATCATAATTTAATCTTTTTGAATTTAAATACAGTTTAGTTTAAGACAAAAATTGAGATTAAGAAATATTTTGATTATCCCCAATTTTTCCCCTTGCTTAAAACATTTTATTTAGTCAGTCATATTATTAACCATTTTGTCAGAAAACCGATTGCTCCAGACAACTTAGAAATTTTAATTTAGGTACAGAAGAACAATGGATTCCTGGTGCAACGTTCTGGAAGCCAATATAGGGCAACCATCAAACACAATTTAATATTTTTAAATTAAAATAGGAATAATAGGAAATTAAAATTTATCCAATAAAAAAATTACTTGAAAATACCAATATCTTAAGATCATAAATTTATTTTCTGATTTAAAATATATAGTTAGTCTAGCTTGTGATTCAATATAAAAAATAAATTTAAACAAAAAATATATAAAGAAAAATTCCTTAGAAAATTAATATTTTTTGGAACCTGAAATTTCTTTTCCAAATTTGAAACATTTATTTGGTTTAGCATATTTTTATTTAGCATAGACACTTCCAGAACGCACTAGGTATATACAACGAGATCTTCCAGACAACTCTCAAGAAGTGACAACATATTATTTTGGGTGTTTCCAATTCTTCACATTTTCATCTTTTGCAAAATTTTTATATTGGAATAGATAATGGTGTATACTGTTGCATCATAAATATACTTTTTTAACTGAAAAATTTTTCTTGTGGTTACACAAATTTTCAAATTTATGTGTGTTTGAAACATAATATCTGATCACATATTCTTCCTTGGCGTACAATAAAGACACTCATCTACCCTATACTGACCGAATTGTATGTATTTAATTTAGTAAATTACAAAATGAGATGTGTATCTTTATACAGTACTCTAAAATGTAACCTATTTTAAATGAGACAAGCAACCGGTTTTTATAGATAGTTGGGTTACTCTATGAAAAACAAGGTAAACACAGGTACTGGCTCGAAGTTGCTCTAACGTAGTGGACTTAGAGGCTGTACCATAGGGAAATGTATGTGATGTATACTTGTAAGGTCTGTGGTAAATGTGGTGGCAATCGCCGATCCGGGAAAAATGGTGCAGTCCAAATCGTATTGGGATGGAGATTGCGGCGAGAATGGTTTGAAATGTAAGTGAAAAATCACTTTTTAATAATGAAATAAAAAAATATTTCTCTTAAATTTTTTTTTCAACTACTAATGGTTAAAATATGTAACAGGAACTAATTTATTAAACAGCAATGCATCTAAAAAATTCGGAGTACCTAAATTGTTGAAAATATTTGTGAAAACTTGTGATTTTATTATATTATATT
>CAJUYH010011393.1:0-11093 GCA_910591685.1 Galerucella tenella
GCTTCAATTACTGAATTGTTCACATGTCTTATAGGTCTTCTATCATCATCTTTAACCTTGAACCAGCATGCAGCCTCAGGATGGTAACGAGTACCTTTATTCAATTTTTCGCATGTTTTGCATGGTGTATGTTCTTCATTTTTGTTATTTATTTTTTGATTTTCATATTTTCTATAGGCACCAGTCCTATTTTTATTTACCAAATGTTCATACTTTCTCACTTCATTGAATAAATCTACTGAATCCTTCAATGCTTCTCTATTTATCTTCTCCAGTACAATCCTTGGCAAACCTGCCGCAATAACATCCACAAGTGTACCTGTATCTATTGATCTTCTCATATCCAGTAAAAGTTTTTCCTTTTTTATGGCATAATCCACCAACGAACCATCTTTGTATTTAAATAACAGAGCATAAGTTACTTGGTTCCAACCTTGATTTGCAAATGATTCGCAGAACTTATTTTTCCATGTTGTCCAATCTGAGTTTAAAGTAAATTTTATAATCATAGAACTGTACCAATCAACACAACTTTTATCCATGAATAGTCGGAGTATTTCAATTTTTTTCTCATCTTCTATAATATCAAAGCGTGAACATTCTCTTTCAAAAATATCAATCCATTGGCTTGGATTTGACTTTTGACTTGTAAATTTTTCAATTATAAATTTCTCTGCAATGTATTTTAAATTCTGTTTTTTTAAATCTTGTGTGTTCTCAATTAATTTTTCAAAAACTTTCTCCAATGCGTCTGTGTCTTTTCCTGATCCTTTAGATACTTGATTTTGATCAATTTCTTCTAGATATTGCTCTCCAAATTGTAAATTACTATCTTCATCTATGTAGACTCCACTTAGTTCATCTGTCATTGTTATCCAAACTTTTCGTATCTGATATCTTCTTTTTAAACTATTTTTCACTTTATTATACGCAGCTGTCTTTATCAACTCTTCATGAAGACTAGCAGACTGTAGTTCTTCTGGTATAGCAAACACTTTGTCATCTTTTGTTGTTATTGAAGTTACACAATAGATGTTGGATTTCCCATCACTCGCCGGCAATATTGTAAATTCAAAACGAAGCTGTTCCATAGTTTTCTTTATTTACGTATTTCAATAAACAAAAATGTCGTTTTATAAGACTATATCTATCTTCTGAATTAGGTTAAAATAAACGAATGTGTTGCTTCTGAAAACAAAGTTTTATTTTGTTAATTTCTTATCAAATAAAACATCTTATATAGTACCCTATTGTAAGAACTTTACCTGAAAACAAAGAAACGACATTCAAAGTTTATTTTTCCAATAATTGTAATCTTTGTACACAAAATATATTCCAACAAAAGTTTACTATATTCTAATAATGACAGATTAAAAAGTTTGACATTTTTACAACAGTCAGGCAAAGCGTACTAAACTAAAAAAATATTAAAGAAAACCTATTTTCTTTACATGAGTTTTCTTCCTTTCTTGGTTAAATAATCAATATGACTTTGCCATTTAAGATGTTGGTCAATAATAATGCCCAAGTATTTGATTTCTTTTACTTCTTTGAATTCAAATACTTCGTTAATTTGATTTTTTTTTCCAGCTATTGTTATGGAGGTAAAATTTGGTCTGGTGGCTTCAGAAACAGTAAAAGCAACATAGTGTGTTTTATTGACATTTAATGATAGCTGATACAAATTTAGCCAGTTGGTGATATTTTTCATTTCATTTTGTAGAATCGCTTTTGTTTCATCCCAAGTATCCCCAGTTAAAATAATAACTATCATCTGCGTATGATACTATTTTAGCCGTTGCATTTATCGAAAGAAGTGAGTTTATATACATTAAAAACAATATTGGGCCAAGTACTGTACCCTGTGGCACTCCAATTTTTACTATACTAGTATCACTGAGCACATCGTTGACTTTGACACATTGCTCCCGATCAGTAGCTTCGAAATATATTTATTACAACTCCCCGATTGCCGTTATTTTCCAAGATATATATTCGCTTTTGGTGGTTGACAGTGTCAAATGCTTAAGCAAGATCGAGAAATACTGCAATACACTTTTTGTCTATGTCCAGACTCTTTATAATATGTTCTATTACAGAACACATTGCATCAGATGTAGATTTACCACTCTGGAATCCAAATTGTTGTGGGTGTAGTATATTATATTTTACAAGAAATCCAACTAAACGGTCTTTTACTTTTACACTTTCCAAAAATTTTTCCAAAATTATTGATAACACTAATGGGCCTGAAATTAGAAATTATAGTTTTATTTCCTGCTTTAAATATTGGAGTAACAACAGTAGACTTGAATTGATTAGGAACAATTCCGTTTTGAAAAATTAAATTAATGATGTGTGTCAGTGGTTTTGAGAGAGATTGATGATTATTTTTTATTGAATTAGTTGAAATTTGATCTATTCCAGGAGAACTATTGTTTTTTAGAGGAGAAATTTGTTTAACAATTTCATTTTCGGATACCAGACTGAGAAATAAAGTATTGGGGTTTCTAATTACATTATCTTTATAGGTAGTAGGGGTTTTTAACTTTTGAAGCATATTTAAACCAATGTTAGTAAAATAATTATTGCAGTAGTTTGCCATTTTTTTATTATCTTTAAAAGAAATTATCATCAACAATTTTTAGGTTAATTTTACAATTTTTATTTTCATTAGTGGCTTCAGAGATTATTTGATACAGTTTTTTAATGTCGTTTTTGTTAGTGTGTATTTGTTGCAGATAATAATCATTTTCCGTTTTATTCAAAAGTTTGTTTAATGAATTTCTGTAATTTTTTCTTGATTTAATTGTAAAGAAAAATGCTTATTGAGTCGTTTTTTTCATTTCATTTCTGGTTCTCATGGATATGATTAAACCTTCAGTAATCCATGGTTTGATTTTTGTTTTACTGTGTACTTTGGAAGCTATTTTTTTAGATTGTTCAATGTACTTATAAACTTTATCAACAAATATATTAGTGGATACTTGAACTTCATCAGAGTTTAATACATCAACCCAGTTTTCATTTTTTAAAAGATTATTTAGAAATGTAAAATTTACTTTACAGAATGTTTTTGGTAAGTGTGTACTACTACTAGATATTGCCTTTATTTTATCTTCAATATTTAACATTATTGGATAATGGTCTGTGATATGACAGTTCAAAATGTATTATGAAAAAGAGTAATTCTGATTTAAATTCGAGTGCGTGTTAAGAAATATATGGTCAATATATGATTCGCTTTCAGGAGTTACACGAGTAGGGTTAGTAATATAAGGGACAAGCCCATGTTTCGCAAGTACAGAAAGATATCTAATAGAATTAACATCATTTTCTTTTAGTAAATCTATATTTATGTCACCAATAAACAACTCAAGTTTTAATTTTTGTTGATTATTTAAAAAGGTATTTAATTCATCAATGAATGAATTTGAATTACTTGGATTTGGTCTGTATAGTGAAATAATTTTAAAAGGTATATCATCATTTCTCAAGTTAATGATACACAGAGAGACACCACAAACAGTTAATTTATCACAAGAAACACTATAATTAAGTTCAGATTTAATTAGGACCAAAACACCTTATTTCGATTGTAAACACCACTGTTATGAATAATTCTATAACCTGGGATATTAAAGTTGTTCGAAGCTGCTGATTGGAGACACTCACTCATAATAAAGACATCACATTCCGTTAAGTTGTATGCTTCGGTAAGGGCTAGGAATTCATCAAAATTTTTTCTTGCACTTCTTATATTAAAGTGCATGATATTAAATTTACTTTTTGAAGTAATTAATTTTTCGTAGCACTCTGGATCGATGTAATTGCCACGTTGACCTTGCTTCAGCTGACTTAAGTTGTCTAGGATGGTTTCTTCATCCACTTTAACCATTATTTAAAGGGAATAATCGATGTTGCTTTTCATAATTTTAGTGTGGAATTGAATGGTGGGGCAATTCAGATCAGTTGCGTGGTGGTCAATTGCATAATTTAATTTATATTTATTATTAAAATTCATACAATTTATGCATTTTTTCCTCTGCTTAGGACAACTTCTATGATCATGTTCTTCACTGCATAGAAGACAAACTAATTTATTCTTGCAAAGTTCCTTCTTGTGGAAAAAACCTTGGCAGTGGAAACAACGCGGGATAGACAGGTCTTCAAACACTTTGAGACGCTCCCATTCAATACACACTTTTTTTCGATCCCATTAGTTGATTGAATGAATAAGCTGAACATTCACCAAAAATAGTGGTTTGGCCATTTTCATTTTTCTTAATATAAGTCACATTAAAATCTTTTAGTGTTTCATTTTGTAGCAATATAGCCTTTTGGATTTCTACTCTATTCATATTTTGATTCAAGTTTATAATTTTTACTCTAGGTTTACGCAATTTGGCGGTTTCAATTGTATATACGTCATTTAACTTGTCTTCAGCAACGGCTTCAAAAATCTCGGCTTCTTTCTTACTTTGGCATTTGATAGTTATTGATCCAGAATTAGAAGTCCTCAGACTTTTAATTCCAATTTTGAGTTCACTTGGTGTTATGGTTTTCTCGATATCGTCCCTAGTTTTTTTGACATATTGAGTACATTTTGGTTTAATTACAATATCAGGCACATTTGGATCTGGTTGTCTGTGTAGGTTTGGTGTAGCTTTTACAACATTAGCATAATCTGCGGTACTTTGCTTGGTATTTTCGTATTTACGGAGTTGTTCTTTAAGCATCTGAATAATTTCGTTTTTATCATTAATGATGGTTTCTTTGTCTTTAATGATTACTTGTAAACTTTCAACATATTCATTATTTCTACATTTTTTGCAGCTAAATTTCAATAACCGCTTTTGTAATGGCAAGCATTTTATTTCAGAAGCTGATAACTCTGAACAGTCCAAGCATATTAAATTTTGACATAAGTCGCAGGAAAAACAAGGGTTTTTTATTTCCCTAGTTGGTTGTTTTATCTGATTACACAAAAAGCATTCCATTTTTCAGTCATTGTATCCACTCTCTTAAATAATTAAATGACTACGCCACTGGTTTCAGATTTATAATGAGTTTATTAACCTTATCAGTTAAAGCTATTAACTGGTTTTTTTGTATCTAGCAGATACTTTTTTGCTGTTTACTGACTGCTTTTAATCATTTGTTTAAATGCGTTTTTTCCGTATTTGCATTGTAAATTCGTGATTTTTGTTAATATAATTGAGAAAATCTGTACTTACAGAACATATATACAAAATTTCAAAATTTAAAACACACTTTTTACCACTTTAAAAAGCTAATTATCTGGAGCTACGAACTTTATGAATGTATGCGTACATGAACGTACATGAATTGAGTTACAAAAGAACGTATGTCATTGCTTGAGAGACAAGTGCACGTATATTGTAATATTGTATGATGTGTTTTCACTGTCAGTAGAAAGGGATGAGGTATTTAGAGTTTGTGTTTACTACTGTTCACGTCCGGGTAAAGGAAGATTTTTCAAAGAATCGACTCTGATTTCGACTTCATATTTTTCGATTTTAAGAATCGATAACTCGAGATTTTAATCGATTCTTAATTAAAAGATCAATAATTTTTAAAGTTAATAAGTTTATTCATCCAATCGCAATGAATGGATAATCCAAAAAAAAATTACAGTGATGGGTAATGTTAATAACCACCTATGTTATTAACCAGTTTTTAGCGTCGATCAACGCTATGTTGAAAATTGTTTGAAATTAACCACGGTTAAGAATTTAGGCAGCCACTTAAAGAAACCTTTTTCCGGCGGACATCAGAAGTATGCGCAGTAGGTCTATTAAATAGCATTGCGCAGACTCCTTACGTCCGCTACTGTCGATGACTTCTGAATTCTGGAGCTTTTATTTACATCTCAAATAGGCTTGAATTATGTCAAAATTTTTGTAATAATGGGCAGAACACAAATATCTAATAAACAAATTTTTTTGTTGGTGTTCTTCTAGCAATATTTTCTATATGGGTTACGTCGATTGTACCGTGACTACTGTTGATGTGACCACACAGACCACACTTTTTTATGCTTCGAAAGTAATTAAATCAATTCAGTTTTCAGTTGTAGCACGGAATATTCTATATTCCTTGTTGTGTGTGGTGTTTCGTACCATCAAGGAAGATGAACATCTCTGTGAAAGTAAGTATTCCTCACAAATATTTAATGAAAGTGGTAAATATTGGTACAAATTTGAATATACCTATTTTACAGTGAATCTTTTTTAGTACAAAACTTATGAAGAGTACGTGCTAGTAAATTTCTCCCATAATATACATGAGATACACACAAAACATAAACTTTCATCAACCGATGGAAACAATTGTACTGTCAAATATGGAGGTGCTAGTTATGCTGGCGTTATTGTTAATGTAAATGGTAAGTTAATTTTAAATATTTTGAAACGTTTTGTTATCCCGTGATTTCTTATAGTCCAAGATCCCAGGACGATAAGACATAACTCATTTTCAAATAGATGAAATATTAGGTGCTTAGTAGCATTTCGTGTGCTTTGAATACCTTATGTTTGTGGAGCTAGCCTAAGGGCACCTAGGCAGGTATCAGGTGAGAAAGGTAATTAAAAATAAGAGTTATTCGATTCAAATTTGTATGTCTGATTTTCATATATGTTTTGTAGAATAATATTCTAGAGTAGTATCATAAGTGGCAGACACTTTCCATGGACCAAAACTTTTGTCAGACGCAATAAAGCTCCACAAAATAAATAAGTTTTTTTTAATTTCACAGGTCTGACTTACATATATGTTATCAAGGCAACTATTACTAAATTATATTTCGTTAGTCAGACCAATTGTAATGACCGAACAGCCACTAAACATAAAAATTATCAGCCGCCCAGCTGACAGTATGACGTTCTTTGTACGTAATTCTTTCGTCACCCATTACGTCGTTTTGACTTATTGGATGACGTAGAATCGACAAGAATATGACGTGAAAATGTCACAGTCCAAAGACGTCACCTAGTCACGTCTACGTCATCGTATGACGTAGAATAGATATGTTTTATCGACGAAATTGTAACGTATAATTACGTTATTTTACGACGTCATTTTATCAACCTATTATGACGTATGTATGGATTTTGGGACAGCACAAAAACCAAAAATATTAATACCCACAAGTATATTTGTATCAAATATCACAAGTTAAAAAAAATAATAGGTACGTACCTACAGAGATATCAAATGAAAAAAAAACATTAAAAAAATAAATAACATTCCTGCCACAAAACATTTTTACAGAGATATTTATCAGATAATAAAAAACAGTAAAAAAATAAATAACATTCCTACCACAAAACATATTTACAGAGATATTTATCAGATAATAAAAAACAGTGAAAAAATAAATAACATTTTTACAGATATTTATCAAATAATAATAAATGATATTCATCAAATAAAAAAAAAACAGTAAAAAAATAAATAACACTTCTACAAAGAGATAGGTATTCACCAAATATTAAAAAAAAACAATTAAAAAAAATCATTCCCACAAACAAATTTGTATTATAAAGAAATAGTGTGTTTAAAAGAGCTGTGGAGAACTACGCTCCGTTTTTAAGGGAATGCAAAAGTGGAAACGCACAACGTTTGCTATCATTTACTGAAGGTAAGACTATATGTATGTATATTTACGTTTAATTTTACAGGCATTCCATACAGAAAATTTGGTAGATAAATTAGACACCAAAGGGATTTTCAATTCTAGTGAATCAATTGGATAAGTGAAGAGAGATTCTTTTGTAGTGAACGTTTTACCTAAGATAAAAATATCTCCTTCATTGGTTTTTAAAATGTTATGGATGTATGATACAGTTCCTGTTTTCAATCATACTGTAGCAATCAGCTACAGAATATGCAATTGTAGTTAGGGTGAATTCTTGAAAACATAGCTTTTTATATTGTTTGGTATATTGATAATCATTCAAATGTAAGGGACCGTCGGTGTGTTCGAAATTACATAAAAAAAACTCTCAAAACGATTATTATTTGGTACTTTAATAGCAGAGTGACTCAATTCTGTTAAGCGCCTACTAATTTGTTGTAACGGCTGTTTTAAAGATTTTACCAACTGCTTTAATTGCCCTAGAAAGTTCTCAAACGGAAACGCCGAAAAGTTGTCCAGTGGACCATAGTTGTTTGTATATTAAAAACTCTAGCCCATACAAATGTTGAGAATGTTTAACGAAAATGTTGGGAAATTTGTTAGGCAATTCAGTTTCAAAGTGGATATGTGTTTAGTTGAAATAAATATAGTTACAGCACAATGTAACAGCAAGAAATATTCATATATGGCTTTATGAGTGATTTTTAATATCATGGGACCCAAATACAACAAAAAAAACGAAATTCGGTAGCTTTCCAACGAGCAATATCTTTCAAACTACGTGGTTTTCGTTTAAATTCCATAGGGATATACTTTTTTAACGATAATAGATAATCGGACATTTCACTTACGGACTTATTATTCAATTTAACTTGGCGTGCTCCCTCTAGCCAAATGTTCAATAACTTCCTCATCACACCAAGACAAATATTGTGCATGTAATATGTTGGAAAACGTGAGACTAAACCGTTACGGCGATTTTCCTAGGTGATGATCTCTATCGATTTTTTGTAAGAAAGAGTTATTAGTACGCTTGGGCGCTAACAAGTCTTTGTAAATTACTCTACCCGGAACTCTTTGTCCTCTTATAGCACACTTTTCACAACAAGAGTAGCCTCCATGCCCCTTAATGCATTTCAAATAAGCCCTTGACGGTGCATCGTAAACAAAGCTGTGTATTTTTACTAAATATTGTTTACCGTTACAATGAAAACCGTTTTCCATCAGATTAAGAAGCTCACTTACAAACTCAAATAAAAAATCCTTCAAGGGACATGGTTTTGAAGAGCCACAAAAAATACCTATTGCAAAAGGTGGACCGTAATTTCCATTTTTGATTAAACCTAAAATAGGCCACAAACTAGTTTTAGAACTTTTAAATAGTGGGATCCCATCTATATTAAAGGATATTTCAAAAGCAGTCGAAACTCATCATGCTTCAAAAACATTTTTAATGCATTTTCTAATCCTAAGTGAACATACTCGCCATTTTCCAATAATTTAGCAGCTATATGGACTGGAGTGTTTAGCAAAGTTCTATAATCTAATGGTAAGCTTGGATGAAAAGGTTGTAATATGTTTAATAAATTACTTAACGCGACTCTCGGTATTTTGCTTTCGATAGCCCATTTTTTTTAACATCTGAGAAAGATTAGCTGCCGGATCTTGAAACACAACTGGGTTTTCATCAACAGTATTATTAGGATCTGTATTATTTAAATCAACATTAATATTTTCATCAGGATTATAAATAGATTCATCTGAACTATGATTAGTACTACCTTCATCGCCCAACTGAACATCATTAAAATGAAATGTTTCACTTTGATTTATGATAGGTGAAGTATTACTTTCCACCGAATTTTCGACAAATAAACAATTAGTATTGTTACTATTTCTTACCAGATGTGCATTCTCCACAGCTCTTTTAATACGTCTATACATTTGTCGCTTTCCCACATGTTTTTGAATGGATCTACTCATGTCTTATTCAACTGACAACTTTATAGCTTTTTGCTTCGATTCGATACCTTTGGGGTGCATGTTTCAACCAATTCTTAATGGCATCCTCAACCTCTGCTTCTTTGGCCTTCTGTATATTTTTCAAAACCGCAGATAAAAACATTTTTTTAAATAACAGCACTAAATAAATCATAAGATGATGCGTACCTACTATACAAAACTTCAACTTCAGAACTCCATACGCCTTTTTATGGTCACGTTTGACAAAAGAACTATAGCCACAAGCTAACTTATTTGTAAGTGTCCTCCGTAAACAATGGTTTGTTTGAGCAGTAATGTCCTTTCCTCCAAAAGAACTCAAATATATTATCTACAATAAATAAATAACATGTTATTATATAAAAACTACTATATATGATCTACAATGAGCCAGTTACATGTTAACTTGCTTAAAATAAAAAGTACTTACAAAATTATCAGAATTTTGTTCACTAATTAAGAACTCTTCCAAGTTGGTTAAATCTTCTTCTGTTGAAACTGGTAATTCTATTGGCAAATCACTTTAATCAAAGGTAGGTTTTGGATTTAAAGAAAGCAGTGTTCCGGATTAGAAGTGATAATATTTCTTTGTTCCTTCCTTTGATGAGGTTAACTGTTTTTAAAAGACCCAGTTCAAATTCTAGAGAGAGAAAACTTGCGATAAATCTAAATAATTAGATACTTTTATCATGATAAATTACCTGATAAGTTGGATCTCTGCTTGGATGGTGTTAATGTAAAATCTGAACTTGATTATGAAATTTCATAATTTACTATGGATCTACATCAAGTAAAAGCCTCATCTATTCAATTTCTGAACTTGATGCCTGACTAATATCTGATACCACTGGTCTTGATCTAGATAAAGACGCCACTGAACTAGTCCTTATAAAATCTGAATCTGAAAATAAAAATAATTACTATAAATTTCCTCTGAAAAAAAGACTTTGTAATGTTTTAATGTTGGCACCCTTTGTAAGTTGGCACTTAATTTGTTAGAAAGTATGCCATTGAGCTCTGAGGATATAAAAAAAGAAACAAATAAGGATATGTTGTAACACATGTCAGCACTTTCAAAACAATACAAGCTCTAGCTCACTAATATCATTGCCAAGCTCACCCCATAATTTTTTCAGAGTACACCAAGAACCAGATTTCATTTGTTAAAACCCTCACATAATAATAATAATAATAATAATAATAAAGGTCCTATTAGCACAGAGTCAGCTAAATCAAAAAATAAATTGTACAAAGTTAATGATGATGTTTTTGTTAAAAAAAACAAACAAAAACTTAGAGTGACGGTAAGATTGTAAAGGTTATTAGTTTCTGTACATACTTAGTGTAAATAGGATCTGACATTAAATTTGTACATGCCGATTATATACGACCTAAAGTGTTAGACGTGAATGTCTCTAGTGATCTAGATGTA